>JAJSRW010001323.1:0-43279 GCA_022414725.1 Microglena sp. YARC
TAACTGCCGTGTGATACGTAGCGAACACCACGTTCCTCCAGCAATATCCCCCTCAAGGATTCAGCTCCACGATCTCCCAACTGGATTATCCCCAACCGGTTATCCCAACTGATATCTCCACAATATTCCGCTCGACCTCGCGGCGTGACCACCTACCCACCCCCAAAAAAAAATCCATTCTACTCCACTACTTGCCACAACCTACCTACCTACCCTACCTTACATGCAGTGCATGACATGCATACCTAACCCCAACCCTACCCACTACCCACCCACCTACACAAAAAACATAACCTGACCCACCGGTACCCCGACTGAGGTGGAGTCGCCCTTTCCCTCACCGAGCCATTCCCAAGGCAATGCGTGTGAGCGCCGTGTTGCGGCAACTGTCCTGCTGGATGTAGCGACACCAGCGCTGCCTCCATCGATATTCCCCCTCACTGTTCGGCATCGATCTCCCAGCTATCACCAACAATCTCGGCAACCCTCGCGGGCCTACCAACCCACCACCCGCCTCCGAGAAATCCTTCAATGGCGTCCAGCTGGAGCGATGCAGCACCTTCTCCGGCCTGCCCTTTGTCAATAGGGGCCAGAGGACGGTCTCCGATGAAGTATTCCCAGTGAGGATCTCGGGGGAGTTGGGGTCCTGTAAGATTCGTAGGTCCACCTGTGTGTTGTGTGTTAAGGGGGGGGCGGGGGGGGGGGCGAGGGGGGGCTGGATGGGGGAGGAGCGTTAGGTAGGTAGTAAGTGTGTTTTAAGTACATAATTCTCCAACTTGTGGGGGGGGTGGTGGGGGTGGGGGGGGGGGATAGCCCCTCCGGCCTGCCGCGTTCAATAAGGGGGGCCAGAGCACTCCGACGTATGAATTTTCCCATCCGGGGGATTCTCGGCGAGATGGGTCTTGTTTAGGAATTTCGTCCACTCACTCCACCTGTGCTGTGGGGGGCATGGGGTGTGACACAAATCGGATGTTGGGGGGGTATGGAGTGTGTTTGTGTGTAGGTCACAGTGTGTTCTGTGTGCGTGGGGTGGGTGGGGTGGGGGAATGCGCTCCTCCGGCAGGGTAGTATGAGTTTTGGGTGGGTAGGTAGGTAGTGGGTGTTTGTCAGAATTACTGCAATTTATTGAGAAGGTGGGTGGGTAGGTGGGTGGGTTAGTATGTGTGTGGTTAATGGACCACATCCACCCACACCAATCTCACATCCCCCCCCACCCCACCCATCTCACATCCCACCACCCATCTAACATGCCCACCCGATACCTACCTTGCCTCCGACGTGAAATGCGCAAGATGGTGCCTGCACTGACCCATCTCACAGTCCTCACCCAACCCAACACACCTTGCATCCCCAACCAAGGCTCACTTGCCTCTGACGTTGGTTGAAATGCGCAGATGTGCCTGCACTGACATCTCACATCCTCACCCACGCCACCACCCACCCACCTTTTGCCCATCACCAACCAAGGTCACCCTTACCTGCCGGACCGTTCCTGAACTATGCGCAGATTGGTGCCATGCTAACTGCACCATCTCACATCCCTCACCCCACCCACCCACCCCCCAACCACCTTGCATCCACCAACCAGGCTCACCGTTGCCTTCCGACGTTGAGAATGCGGCAGATGGTTGCCTGCGTGACCAATTTCACATCTTCACCCACCACCGCACCCACCACCTTTGCCTCGCGACGTGAAATGCGCAGTTATGGTGCGCTGCTGCTGACCATCTCACCATTGTCATCCACCCACGCATGTCTAGGGGGGTCCAGGCTATGTTCCATAATATTAGTTGAATAATAATATTTACGCGTAAGTATAAATATTATATATCAGTTAGTCTGACCAGCCGTCTCACCGGAATTTTGAATTTATTTGGAAAAAATCTCTAATATTATTGCTGACACTATAATATATTAGTTCATATTTAGTTTTCAAACACTAATATTACGTTGCCGTTCCCTACCCACGTCCAGTGATATTTGTTTCTGTTAATATATTCCAATCGAATATGAAAACCCCGTTTGAGCCAAACAAATTGGCCGGGAATAAGAGACAACTTATTTTCTTTGTTTTTTTTTTTTTACTGAATTGACTAAAAAATTACCCGAACATCGACCCAAATCAGGAATAAGGATCTGTTGTTCGGAGGGGAAAAAACCCCTCGAGACAAAAAAGAACAGGAATAAGATTTATATTAATTTTAATTGAGTAGAAAATTTCTATTAATTTGAATTGAATTGAATTGAACTTGCCTAGCCATGGGCATCAGTCTGCTCTACTAATCAATACATCAATCTTATTGATTGATTTATTGATTCTTATTTCCTTTTTTATTTGAAAAACGTCTTGATACATTTTTGAAAAACATTTTGAAAAGAAGCTCTGCCCATGTCACATCCACACCAAGGAACCCACTTGCCTTCCAACGTTTGAAATCGCGAGATGTGCCTGCGCTGCCATTTCCATCTTCACCCACCCACTCACCCCACCCACCTTGCATCACCACCAAGACTCACCTGTCCGACGGATGCGCAAAGATGGTTGCCTGCGCTGGACCATTTCACATAAAAGTAAACGCTACATGCCCCAGGATGATCTCACCGGGAAATAGAGTGTAATCGCTCGACATCATTCCCAGCAGTATTGGCACCCACCCCACGACCCACCTTGCCTCCATCCACCAAGACTCCACCTTTGCCTCACGCCGAAGTTACGGAATGCGCAGCATGGTGTCGCCCTGCGCTGTCTGACCATACTCAATTCTTCACCACCCACCCACCCCACCCACCTCGCACTCCCACCCAAGACTCACCTTGCCCTCCGGACGCTGAAATGCGCAGATTGGTGCCTGCGCTGCACCAGTCTTTCAATTCTTCACCACCCACCACCCACCCGACTGGCATCCCCACCCAGACTCACGCTTGCCTCCAAGTGAAATGCGCAGCATGGTGCTTGCGCTGGCCATTTCTACCACTGGTCACCCACCACCCGACCACCTCGCCATCCCCACAGCCCGACTCCCTTGCCTCCGACGTGAACTGCCAGATTAGGTGCTGCCGCTGCAACTACCATTTCACATCATCACCCACCCCAGCCCAACCACCTATGCATCCCCCATCAAGACTCACCCTTGCCTCCGGGTGGCCACGTGGAATGCGCAGATGGTGCGTTCTGCGCTGACCAGTCTCTGACATCTTCACCCCCCACCCATCCCACCCACGCTCGCACTCGTGCCACCGGCAAGACTCACCTTGCCTCCGACGCTGAAACTGCGCAATGGGGTGCTGCGCTGACCCATCTCAGCATTCTCACGGGCCTGGCAGTGGATTGGGCGGGGGGGTGCGGTTCACCCCACCCACCCACCTTGTGGCATGGTGCCCCACCGTGCAAGATCACCTTGGCTTCCAACGTGAAATGCGCGTGTGATTGGGTGCCTTGGTGGCGCTGACCATTTCACATCCGTCACCCACCCACCCACGGGAGGTGGGGGTGGCCACCTTCGGGGCATGCCCACCCGAGCTAGGACCCGTGCCTTTCGCCTCCGACGTGAAATGCGCAGATGGTGCCTGCGCTGACCATTTCACATCATCACCCACCCACCCACCCACCTTGCATCCCCACCCAAGGACTCACCTTGCCTCCAGCGACGGGACATGGCGCAGATGGTGCCTGCACTGTGACCATCCTCTCACATCCTTCACCCACACCCACCACCCACCCACCTCGCACTCCCACTAAGACTCACCTTGCCTCCGACGTGAAATGCGCAGATGGTGCCGCCGATCTGCGCTGACCATTTCACATCATCAACCCACCCACCCACCCACCCAGCCCACCTTGCATCCCCACCCAAGACTCACCTTGCCTCCGACGGATGGCAAATGCGCAGCATGGTGCCTCGCGCTGACCATTTACATTCTTCACCCACCCACCCACGCCCACCCATGCTTACATTACCAGTCCCCATGCGAGTCTTACCTTGCCTCCGACGTGAAATGCGCAGATGGTGCACTGCACTGACCAATCTCACATCCTCACCCAATCACCCACCATCTTACATCTCCACCCGACCTACCTTGCTCCGACGTGAAATCGCGCAGATGGTGCCGCACTGACCATAGATCTTCAAACTAAAGGTGCTGTTCATCACTTCCTCCATAATGGGGTCCCTTGATAAAGAGAAAGGGGTGTGATGGGCGGGGTCGGGGGGAGTAGGGGTTAAGAAGATGGTTGGGCTGTGTTAGTGGGGGGAGGGGGAGGGGGGGTGGGGGAGGGGGGGGGGGGTTAGGTGGTGGTGGTCAAACTGAAGGTGCTGTTCAGTACTGCTCCTCATCATGGGGTCACAGAAAGGAGCAAGGGGGAAAATTGAAATGTTAGCTGATTCTAGTGATGTGAACTGGTCTGTTGTTGTGTCGTGCTGTGTGTTGTTTGTGTGTGTGGTTATGTTGTGCGTTTGTGTGTGTGTGTGTGTCGTGTGGGGGGGGGGGGGGGGGGGGGTAAGAAGTGGTGGTTCGGTCAACTGATGGTCGCTGTTCATCCATTCTCCATGATGGAGGTCCCTGAAAAGAGAAGGAGGGGGGGGGGTCGGGGGAAGTAGGGCTAATAGGTGGTGGTGGTGGTGGTGGTGGTGGTGGTGGCCTGGTGGTTGGCTGTGCGTGTGTGGTGTGGTTTGTGCGGTGTGGGTGGGTGGGGTGTGGGTGCAGGTGTGGGTGCGGGTGAGGGGGGGGGAGAGAGAGTGGTGGTGGTGTCAAACTAAAGGTGCTGTTTCATGGACTTCCTCCCATGATGGGGTCCCTGAAAAAAGAGAAGGGGTGGGGTGGGGTGAGGGGAGGTAGGGTGTTTAAAGAGTGGTTGGTGGTGTGTGGGTGTGGGGTGGGGTGTGGGTGTGGGTGTGGGTGTGGGTGGCGGTGTGGCGGTGAGGGGGGGATGGAGGTGGCTGGGTGGTCCAAACTGAAGGTGCTGTTCAGTACTTCCTCCATATGGGGTCCCTGAAAGGAGCAACAAGGGGGGGGGGATGAGGGGGGAGGGGTTAAGAGGGGGGGAGGGGGTAGAGATGGTGGTGGGTGATGTGTGGGGGGTGGGGAGGCAGGGGGGTTATGAGGGTGGTGGTGGTCAAACTGAAGGGTGCTGTTCAGTACTTCCTCCATCATGGGGTCACAGAAAGAGGCAAGGGGGAAAATTGAAGTGTTTAGCTGATTTAGTGATGGAACATGGGGCTTGATGTGTGTGTGGAGTGTGTGTGTTTGTGTGTGTGTGTTGTGTGTGCCGTGTGGGATGGGGGGGGTGGGGGGGTGTAAGAGGTAGGTGGTGGTCAAACTGGATGGTACTGTTCAGTACTTCCTCCATGATGGGGTCCCTGGAAGGGGCAAAAGGGGGGGTTCCCAGACACCATACACTTGTTCTTGTTCACCCTTAGGAAGACACTGGTCTCTAAAACACAACACCCACATACCTCCACACACAGTCACACCAAAACACAACGCCCCCCATTCCCCCCCCCACACAACAACCCCCCCCCCCCCACCACACACACACACACCCCACACACACCACCCCACACACACCCACCCACACACACACTCACACACACTGACACGCACGTACCTGTTCGTTTTCACCCTTTGGGAGACACTGGTCAGTTGGTGAATTTGGTTTCATGAGTTCACTCTTCTCCGCCATTCCCCCTACACAGCGCTACACACCCCTCACACGCACACACACCAATACCCCACCACACACCACCACCACCACCACCACCACACCCACCCACACACACGCCGTACGCACACATAGAGTTTGCACCAATACCCCCATACACCACACCACACCACCACCACCACCCACCACCCCCACACACACACACCACACAACACGCACGGCACACACACCAATACCCCCCCACACACCACCACCACCCACCACCACCACCCACACCCCACACACACACACGCACACACACCAATACCCCCCACACACCACCACCACCACCACCACCACCACACACACACACACACGCACGCACACACACCAATACCCCCCCACACACACACCACCACCACCACCACCACCACCACACACACACACTCACGCACGCACCTGTTCTTGTTCACCCTTTGGAAGACACTGGTCGGTGGTGGATTTGGTTTCATCATTTCACTCTTCTCCGAAACCGTTCCAGAGCCCATGCTGGACAGTCTAGGGGCCCGAGAAAACCAGTCCGCCAGTTTCGACATGAAAGTCGTCGATGGCCTTTGCACCAGCTCATTTGAGTCATCCGTATTTAGGACATTACCAGAACTACTTGGCCTGGACCGAGGCCTAGGCGAATGCTCAGGCTTCCCATTGACACTTTGGGTGAACTGCCTGACCCGTTCCAAGCTACTGAAGTCATAGTTACCTGTGTTTTGAATTTGAATTCGAATTTGAATTTGAATTTGAATTTGGATTTGGATTGAATTGCTCAGGCTTCCTGCTGACACTCCGAGTGAACTGCTCGACCCGTTCCAAGCTACTGATGTCATGGTTACCTATGTTTTGAATTTGAATTCGAATTTGAATTTGGATTTGAATTGCTCAGGCTTCCCATTGACACTTCAGGTGTACTGCTGGACCCATTCCAAGCTACTGATGTCGTAGTTACCTGTGTTTTGAATTTGAATTTTGATTTGGATTTGAATTGCACAGGTATCCCGTTGACACTTAGGGTGAACTGCTCAACCCGTTCCAAGCTACTGATGTCATAGTTACCTGTGTTTTGAATTTGAATTTGAATTTGAATTTGAATTTGAATTGCTCAGGCATCCTGTTGACACTCCGGGTGAACTGCTTGACCCGTTCCAAGCTAATGATGTCGTAGTTACCTGGGTTTTGAATTTGAATTTGAATTTGAATTTGAATTGCTCAGGCTTCCCGTTGACAGTCCGAGTGAACTGCTCGACCCTTTCCAAACTACTGTTGTCGTAATTACCTGCATTTTGACTCTGACTTAGACTTTGAATTGCTCAGTTTTACCATGGACACTCCAAGTGAACTGCTCGACCCGTTCCAAGCTACTGATGTCATAGTTACCTGTGTTTTGAATTTGAATTTGAATTTGAATTTGAATGTCTCAGGCTTCCCATTGGCACTCCGAGTGAACTGCTCGACCCGTTCCAAGCTACTGTTGTCGTTATCACCTGCATTTTGAATTTGAATTTAAATTTGAATTTGAATTTGAATTGCTCAGTCGAACCATTTACACTCCGAGTGAACTGCTCGACCTGTTCCAAGCTACTGATGTCGTAATTACCTGCGTTTTGAATTTGAATTTGAATTTGAATTGCTCAGGCTTCCTGTTGACACTCCGAGAGAACTGCCTGACCCGTTCCAAGCTACTGATACCGTAGTTACCCGTGTTTTGAAGTTGAATTTGAATTTGAATTTGAATTGCTCAGGCATACCGTTGACACCACGGGTGAACTGCTCCACCCATTCCAAGCTACTGATGTCAGACGTCATACCATAACTAACTGCATGTTTAATTTTAATTTTTAATGCATTTTTAATGCAGTTTTAATTTTAATTCTAATTGTTCAAGGTTACCCACGTTGGTGTTTAAATGTATATTTATTTTATAATATATATTTTATGCATTTTATTATATTTATGTTATTATATTTATTTCATTAAATGTACACGTTTTCGTTACCTGTCATCAATATACTTATTTATCTACATTTATGATATTTCGGTTATTGTATTACATTTATTTGATGTATTTTATTACATTATTTTGTTACATTTACTTGCATTTATTTCATTACATTTATACGGTTGCAGTTACCTGTCATCAGTTGAATTATTTATCTATATTCAGGCTACATGGATTCCATTTATTTTATTACATTTATTTCATTAAATGTACACGTCTATAGGTACCTGTCATCAGTTTACTTATTTATCTACATGTATTATATTTATTTATTATATTGCATTTATTACATTTATTTTATTACATTTATTTCATTACATTTATTTCATTAAATGCACACGTCAGTAGTTACCTGTCATCAGTATACGTATTTATCTACATTTACTTTATTTTATATTTTATATTTATTTTATTTATTATATTCCATTTATTTCATTAAATGTACACGTTAGCAGTTACCTGTCATCAGTATACGTATTTATCTACATTTACTTTATTTTATATTTTATATTTATTTTATTTATTATATTCCATTTATTTCATTAAATGTACACGTTAGCAGTTACCTGTCATCAGTATACGTATTTATCTACATTTACTTTATTTTATATATTATATTTATTTTATTTATTATATTCCATTTATTTCATTAAATGTACACGTTAACCAGTTACCTGTCATCAGTATATGTATGTATCTACATTTTGTTTTCCATTTTTTTTATTAATTAACAAGTTTGTAGTTACCAGTGCTGTTGGACCTTCCTCCCGTCACTTCAGCTATCTTCCCCTCAGCCACGGCCCCAGGTGGTGTACATCCGTCACCCCTCCCTCCAGCCAGGGAGCCAGATGATGTACACCTGTCACCCCTCCCTCCAGCCAGGGAGCCAGGTGATGTACACCTGTCACCCCTCCCTCCAGCCAGGGAGCCAGGTGATGTACACCTGTCACCCCTCCCTCCAGCCAGGGAGCCAGGTGATGTACACCTGTCACCCCTCTCTCCAGCCACGGGGTCAGGTGTTGTGTGTCGCCCACCCATCCCTTCAGCCACAGGCCAGCTAGCACCAGCATGGTCACAACCAGAAGTACTGCCAGAAGTACTGCCACGGCCTGAAGTAGAACAGCCTTCAGTGTTACCTCGCCTCCTCTCTAGCATCATGCCCTCCGCCACAGGCCCAGGCCAGCTAGCACCAGCACCAGCATCCATCAAGCCCTCAGCCACAGGCCCAGGCCAGCTAGTACCAGCACCCATCAAGCCTTCAGCCACAAGCTCAGGGCTGCTAGGAGTGGGTACAGATGAAGGTACAGATGAAGTACCAGATGAAGGTACACCTTGGATCAACCCGTCAGCCAGGGACACAGCACAAGCAGGATCCGAGCTCTTCACAGAGGAAGGTACAGATGAAGTACCAGATGAAGGTACAAGTTGGATCAACCCATCAGCCAGGGTCACAGCACAAGCAGGATCCGAGCTCTCTACAGATGAAGGTACAGATGAAGGTACACCTTGGATCAACCCATCAGCCAGGGTAATCACACAAACAGCAGCACCAGCACCTGCACCTGCACCTGCACCTGCACCTGCACCAGCACCAGCACCAGCACCTGCACCAGCACCTGCACCAGAGGCAGTTCCACCATTTGGATTCACCACCACCCAGTCTAGATCCTCGCTCTTGCTAGCAACCAAGGGGGAAACATCTCCCGCAGGCCTTTGCACAGGCAATGAAGCATCAGCACCAGCACCAGCATCAGCATCAGCAGCACCGGCAGCACCAGCACCAGCAGCACTAGCAGCACCAGCACCAGCCTCAGCCTCAGCACCAGCCTTAGCACCAGCACCAGCACCAGCTCTAGCAGCACCAGCACCGGCACCAGCACCAGCTCTAGCAGCACCAGCACCGGCACCAGCCGGCAAACTGAGGCTACCTTCCAGCACGGGCTGACTTTCTTGCTTGGGCCTGCTGCACGATGCCTCACTGAGAGAATCTGAGCTCCAAGCCCCCCTAGGCGTCCTCTGCTCTTCCACGGCCACTCCCCCCAGTGATGTCGCGTCGGCGCCTGAAGGGGCCCCTACAGCGAGATTGGATTCAGGTCGGTCGGTCGTCATGGTGGTAGACCGGCTTAAGGCCTGTCTGCGCAAGGAGCTGCCTTGCATGCTCAGACGCAGAGGGGAAGGAAGTGGAGAGGGGGAAGTGGTACTATTACTTCTGCTGTTTATCTTGTTGTTGCTTCTGTTGCTGCTGTTGCTGATGATGCTGTCGGTCCTGCTGCGTTTCATTAGAAGCAGGGACTGCGGCTGATTGTGATCACTAGGCACGTTGTCGCCGCCGTCGTCCGAGCCGTTAGGGCCCGAGAACAGAAGAGTGATGTCTTCGCTTTTGGACTTGACAGGGGAGTCGCCCTCTGAGGCGTTGGTCAGGCTGGGTAGGTGGGTAGGTGGGGTGGTGGATGGGTGGGTGGTGGATGGGGGTAGGTGGGTGGTGGATGGGTAGGTGAGTGGGTGGATGGGTGGGTGGATGGGGGTAGGTGGGTGGGTGGATGGGTAGGTGAGTGGGTGGGTGATTTGAAGCAAGGTTTGTGGTTGATTGTGATCACCAGGCGCGTCGTCGACGTCGACGTCCGAGCCGTCAGGGCCCGAGAACAAAAGAGTGATGTCATCGCTTTTGGACTTGACAGGGGAGTCGCCCTCTGAGGCGTTGGTCAGGCTGGGTAGGTGGGTAGGTGAGTGGGTGGATGGGTGAGTGGGTATGGGGTAGGTGGGTGGGTGGGTGGGGTGGGTGAGTGGGTGGGTGATATGAAGCAAGGTTTGTGGTTGATTGTGATCACCAGGCGCGTCGTCGCCGTCGTCGTCCGAGCCGTCAGGGCCGGAGAACAAAAGAGTGATGTCTTCGCTTTTGGACTTGACAGGGGAGTCGCCCTCTGAGGCGTTGGTCAGGCTGGGTAGGTGGGTAGGTGGTGGTGGATGGGTGGGTGGGTAGGTGGTAGGTGGGTAGGTGGGTGGGTGGATGGGTGGGTGGGTGGGTGGGTAGGTGGGTGGGTGGATGGTAGGTGGTGGTGTGGCGGTGGGTGGGCGGGTGGGTGGGTGGGCGGGTGGGTGGATGACTGGGGAGTCGCCCTATGAGTCGTTGGTCAGGCTGGGTGGGTGGGTGAGTGGGGTGGGTTTGGGTGGGGTGGGTGGGTGGTGAGTAGGTGGGTAGGATAAAAATACATAAAGATGTTACCTGGGCTGATTACGCTGTGGCCTATTTGGCCTACCCCTGGACTACACAGACAGACAGGCAGACAGACAGATAGACGGACGGATGGACGGATGGTTGGACGGACGGACGGACTGATGGACTGACAAACTGACAGACTGACAGACTGACATGCATACATACACATACCTGGGGCGAAATCGCGGGAGTGCCATGTCGCTGCCTCTCTCGACGCTCATCGGGGCGGTGATCTCACCGGCCATTACCGATCGAAACTGTGTGGTTGTGTGTGTGTGTGGGTGGGGTGGGTGGGTATGCCATCGGGGCGGTGATCACACTGGCCATTACCGATTGAAACTGTGGTGTGTGGGTGTGTGGGTGGGTGGGTATGCCATCGGGGCGGTGATCACACCGGCCATTACCGATCCAAACTGTGGTGTGTGTGCGTGTGTGTGGGTGGGTATGCCATCGGGGCGGTGATCACACCGGCCATTACCGATCGAAACTGTGGTGTGTGTGGGTGTGTGGGTGTGTGGGTATGCCATCGGGCGGTGATCACACAGGCCATTACCGATCGAAACTGTGGTGTGTGTGGGGGGGGTGGGGGGTATGCCATCGGGGGCGGTGATCACACCGGCCATTACCGATCGAAACTGTGGTGTGTGTGTGTGAATGGGTGGGTGGGTATGTCATCGGGGCGGTGATCACACCGGCCATTACCGATCGAAACTGGCTGTGCCAACTACTGTGTGGAACAGAAACAGACAGCATGTAAATACAAATGCAAATGCATGGGCCTATAATTAAATGCATACATGCATACATGCACACATGCATGCACACACACACACACACACAGACAGACAGACAGACTCACATACATACATCCATGCATACATACACACACCTGGGGCGAAATCGCGGGAGTGCCATGTCGCTACCTCTCTCGACGCTCATCGGGGCGGTGATCACACCGGCCGTGAGCGATTGGAACTGGCTGTGCCAGCTTTGGCTGGTGCCACCATGCAGCATGGGGCCTGCCAAGGTGGGTTGAGGGGGGTGAAGGGTGAAGGGTGAAGGTTTAAGGCTCAGGGTGTGTGTGTGGGTGGGTTTGACATCGGGCGGTGGTAACCCCGGCAGTCGGCGATTGGAACTGGCTGTGCCAGCTTTGGCTGGTGCCACCGTGCAGCATGGAGCCTGCCAAGGTGGGTTGAGGAGGGTTGAGGGTCAGAAATATTTTTTTCAAATCAAAAAAGAAAAAGAGGAAATCTTATTCCTAATCCTTTTTTTCAAATCAAAAAAGAAAAAGAGGAAATCGTGTCCCTAATCCTTTTTTTCAAATCAAAAAAGAAAAAGAAGAAATCTTATTCCTAATCCTTTTTTTCAAATCAAAAAAGAAAAAGAGGAAATCTTATTCCTAATCCTTTTTTTCTCCTTTTTCCCTCTCAAAACAGGATCCTAATTCCGATTTGGGTCGATTTGGGCCATTTATACTCAATTTCAGTAAAAAAAAAAAACTTTTCTTTTAGGTTTCTTATTCCGGTAATTTGGGCCAAAACGGGGTCTCTTATTCCGATCGGAATATATTCAGGAAAAAATATCCCTGTTAAGGGTGAAGGGTTAAAGGATCAGGGTGGGTGGGTGGGTGGGTATGTCATCGGGGCGATGGTCACACCGGCCATTAGCGATTGGAACTGGCTGCGCCAGCTTTGGCTGCTGACACCATGCAGCATGGGGCCTGCCGAGGTGGGTTGTGGGGGGTTAAGGGTGAATGGTGAAGGTTTAAGGCTCAGGGTGTGTGGGTGGGTGGGTTTGTCATCGGGCGGTGGTAACCCCGGCAGTCGGCGATTGGAACTGGCTGTGCCAGCTTTGGCTGGTGCCACCATGCAGCATGGAGCCTGCCAAGGTGGGTTGTGGGGGGTTATGGGTGAAGGGTTTAAGGCTCAGGGTGTGTGGATGGGTGGGTGGGTGGGTATGTCATCGGGGCGGTGGTCACGCCGACTGTGAGCAATTGGAACTGGCTGTACCAGCTTTGGCTGGTGCCACCATGCAGCATGGAGCCTGCTTGATGAGTTGAGTGGGTTAAGGGTGTAGGGTGAAGGGTGAAGAGTTTAAGGCTCAGGGTGTGTGGTTGGGTGGGTGGGTGTGGGTGTGGGAGGGTTTGTCATCGGGGCGTTGGTCACGCCGACTGAGAGTGATTGGACCTGGCCGTGCCAGCTGCTTGCCATGCAGCATGGGGCCTGCCGAGGTGGGTTGGGTGGGTGTAGGGTGAAGGGTCAAAGGATCAAGGTGCACGGTGGGTGTGTCATTGGGCGGTGGTCACGCCGGCCGTTAGCGATCGGAACTGGCTGTGCCAGCTTTGGCTGCTGCCACCATGCAGCATGGGGCCTGCCGAGGTGGGTTGGGTGGGTGTAGGGTGAAGGGTTAAAGGCTCAGGGTTGGTTGACCAACACACAAACCTGCCGAGTGTTGCACAGGAGAGTAACGGTCGCATGCGTCAGGCTCATGCAACCCTACCCCACCCACCAACCAAACCACACCCCACCCACCCACCCACCAACACACCCACCCACCCACCCACCAGCTGAGGCTGAGTGTAACACAGGAGAGTTACGGCCGCTTGCGTCAGGCTCATGCAACCCCACCTCACCACCAACCAAACCACACCCCACCCACCCACCTACCTACCAACCCACCCACCCACCAGCTGAGGCTGAGTGTAACACAGGAGAGTTACGGCGCTTGCGTCAGGCTCATGCAACCCCACCTCACCCACCAACCAAACCACACCCCACCCACCCACCTACCTACCAACCCACCACCCACCAGCTGAGGCTGAGTGTAACACAGGAGAGTTACGGCCGCTTGCGTCAGGCTCATGCAACCCCACCTCACCCACCAACCAAACCACACCCCACCCACCCACCTACCTACCAACCCACCCACCCACCAGCTGAGGCTGAGTGTAACACAGGAGAGTTACGGCCGCTTGCGTCAGGCTCATGCAACCCTTCCCCCACCCACGAACCAAATTACACCCCACCCACCCACCCACCTACCCACCAACATACCCACCAACCCACCCACCGGCTGAGGCTGAGTGCAACACAGGAGAGTTACGGTCGCTTGCGTCAGGAGAGTCAGGTATGCCGTCCACACTGCTGATGCGAGCAGCAGAGGCCCGCGGTCGGGAACCCAAAAAGGAGCTCCTCCCCGTACCTGGGAGAAATGGTGTGGGTGGGTGGGAGGGGGGTGGGGGAGTAGGGTGGGGAATGGGTGGGGGGTGAGTAGGTGTTGGGGGGAGTGGGTGGGTATGTTGTCTTACAATGCTGATGCGAGCAGCAGAGGCTCGCGGTCGGGAACCCAAAAAAGAGCTCCTCCCCGTACCTGGGAGAAATGGGTGGGTGTAAGTAGAAGGTGGGGGGGATAGGTGGGGTGAGAGGGTTGTGGGTGGGTAGGGTTGGTGAGTAGGTGTGTGGTGTGTGTGTGTGTGTGTGTGTGTGTGTGTGTGTGGGGGGGGGGGGGGGGGGGGGGGGGGGGGGGGGGAGTAGGTGAGGGAGTAGGTTGTGGGTATGCCGTCCACACTGCTAATGAGGGTGGCGGAGGATTGTGGTCTGGAACCTAAAAAGGAGCTCATCCCCGCACCTGGGAGAAATGGGTGGGTGAGAGGGTGGGGTGGGGTGGGGGAAGTAGGTGGGGGTGGGGAGGGTGGGGTGGGGTGGGGTGGGGGGGTGGGGTAGGTGTAGGTGAGTGAGTAGGTGTGTGTGTGGGGGGGGGGGGGGGGGGGAGGGGGGGGGGGAGCAGGTGGGGTGGTAGGTTGTGGGTGAGTAAGTGAGTCGGTGGGGGGTCTGTGGTGAGTAGGTGGGGGGTGGGTTGTAGGAAGGTTGTGGGTAAGTGAGTAGGTGGGTGGGTAGGTTGTGGGTGAGTTAGTAGGTGTGTGGGTCTTTTGTAAGGTAAATGTTAACTTGTATATGTCATGTTTACTTGCGTGGTTGTCCCAAGTGCAAGGAAACAGACTGGCCCCCTCACGCCTTGTAATAAGGCCTACTATTTATTTATTTGTGTACTAGCTTGAAGCAGCGGCGGTGGCATCAGTGATTTTTTTTTTCAAACCTGAAAGTGGGTTTCTTCTAGCTTTATGGTTTCAGGGCTCCTCCAGGGACAGCATTTTAGTGCTTTCTGTAGCTTTTCATCGCTTTTTGTAGCTTTGTAGGGCAATTGAGGGCAAAAATAAATAAACACTTTTTTTGTTTTGCTTTTTTATAGCAATATGTTCGCTAAAACGGAGTCAAAACTAGCGATCGCTAAATATAGTGGAAATACAAATCCCTGGTGAGTGGGTGGGTGAGTGGATGGGTGAGTGGGTGGGTGGGTATGTGGTTTGGTAAAGGTTTACTTTAATACATAATGTACATGTAATTTGTCAATAATATAATTTATAAGTAATTTATTCGTAGTTTAAATTTAATATATACTAATTTTAATTAGTATATATTAAATTTAATATATAATAATATACAGATTTATATGCAATTTTAATGCGATTTATACGTAATT
Source organism: Microglena sp. YARC (assembly GCA_022414725.1). Classification (NCBI taxonomy): domain Eukaryota; kingdom Viridiplantae; phylum Chlorophyta; class Chlorophyceae; order Chlamydomonadales; family Chlamydomonadaceae; genus Microglena; species Microglena sp. YARC. The sequence goes on from JAJSRW010001323.1 coordinate 15,448, forward strand.
TAGATGTCATTTGTTTACTTTGGAGTAGTGGCGGTGACATGTTGAGTTGACTTGTGAGTGTGTGGGTATATGGTTAGGTCAACATGTACTTTTATATGTAATCTATAAGTGATTTAGATTAAATTTATAAGTAACCTTGGATATGATTTATGAGCAATATATTCGTGATTTAAATGCAATTTAGATGTAATTTGTTTACTTTGGTGACATGTTGAGTTGACTGGTGAGAGACACCTCGCGCATGGCTACAGCACCCACTACCCAGAATAGGTGGGTGGGTGGGTGGCAGTAAGTTAGATGCAATTTATTCGTTAGTTACATATAATTTGTTTACTTTGGAGTAGTGGCGGCGGCATGTTGAGTTGACTGGTGAGTGACACCCCCCAGAATAGGTGGGTGGGTGGGTGGCTGGGTATGTGGGTATGTGGGTATGCGGTTAGGTAAACAGTTACTTTTATATGTAATTTGGATGCAATTTAGATGCAATTTACAAGTAACTTAGATGTAATTTGAATGTGATGTTTAGGTAATTTGCAAACTTTGGAGTAGTGGCGGTGGCATGTTGAGTTGACTGGTGAGTGACACCTCACGCATGGCTACAGCGCCCACTGCCCAGAGTAGGCTGGTAAGTGGGTAAGTGGGTGGGTGGCTGGGTATGTGGTTAGGTAAACATTTACTTTTATATATTATTTATACGTAATTTAGATGCAATTTATATGCAATTTAGTGGTAACTTAGATGTAATTCGAATTTTGTATTTATGTCATTTATATGCAATTTAGTGGTAACTTAGATGTAATTCGAATTTTGTATTTATGTCATTTATATGCAATTTAGTAGTAACTTAAATGTAATTCGATTTTTGTATTTATGTCATTTATATGCAATTTAGCTGTAATACAAAAATGTAATTCGTGCGCAATCTAACAGTAATTCAGATGTGCTTTATTAGATTGAGGCTGAGTGTAACACAGGAGAGTTACGGCCGCATGCGTCAGGCTCATGCAACCCTTCCCCACCCAGCTGTAATTTATATGTAATTTATGCGCAATCTAACAGTAATTCAGATGTGCTTTATATATATATTTTTGCTTACTTTGGAGTAGTGGCGGGGGCATGTTGAGTTGACTGGTGAGAGACACCTCGCACATGGCTACAGCGCCCACTGCCCAGAATAGGTGGGTGGGTGGGAAGGTGGTCAGGTAAATGTTTAAATGTATATGTAATTTATACATGATTTAGATGCAACTTCGAAGTAAGGTAAATGTGATTTATACGTCATTTATATATAATTGGTTTACTTTGGAGTAGTGGCGGTGGCATGTTGAGCTGACTGGTGAGTGACACCTCGCGCATGGCTGCAGCGCCCATTGCCCACGCCGACCCATCTGCGCTGGTCCTGCGTTCACCAGCCACTGCTCGTTGGGAGTCAGACGTCCCGCTGCTGCCCTCAGCGTCCATCCCTTTCCGTCTGCCCAGCAGCCAGGTGCTGGGGCGCACCTCCTGGGCAAGGCCCCCCCCTTCGAAGTCCCCCACAATGACCTGCGTGCCAGGAAAGGACAGAAAGGCGGAAATTGGTGAAATTGGTGGGAAATGTGGTGAAATCGGTGATTAGTGATGAAATTGAGGGAAATTGATTGGCTGGGGCGCACCTCCTGGGCAAGGCCCCCCCCTTCAAAGTCCCCCACAATGACCTGCGTGGCAGGAAAGGAAAAGTGAAATTGGGGGGGATTTGATTGGCTGGGGCGCACTTCCTGGGCAAGGCCCCCCCCTTCGAAGTCCACCAAAACGGCATGCGTAGCAGAAGAGGGGAAAAGGCGGAAATTGGTGAAATTGGTTTGTTACATGTATTTCAGTGGTAATGTTTTGAAGTGGTTTGTTACAATTGGTGAAATTGGTTTGTTACATGTATTTCAGTGGTAATGTTTTGAAGTGGTTTGTTACAATTGGTGAAATTGGTTTGTTACATGTATTTCAGTGGAAATGTTTTGAAGTGGTTTGTTACAATTGGTGAAATTGGTTTGTTACATACATTTCAGTGGTAATGTTTTGAAGTGGTTTTACTCATTTGTATTGCATTTATAGAATTGGCCTTTGTTTGTGCTTTAATTTTTAAGTGAACTCGTTTGTAGTGGTATTTAGTTGAGTGGTTGATATTCGACTGGCATCTATTTTAGTGGTATTAACTTCAGTGGTTGATATTCGACTGGTATTTATTTTAGTGGTTCTTACTTGAGTGGTTGATATTCGACTGGCTTCTATTTTAGTGGTACTTACTTGAGTGGTTGATATTCGACTGACATGAATTTTAGTGGTACTTACTTGAGTGGTTGATATTCGACTGGCATTTATTTTAGTGGTACTTGGCTGTGTGGTTGATATTCGACTGGCATCTATAGTAGTGGTATTAACTTGAGTGGTTGATATTCGACTGGCATCTATTTTAGTGGTACTTACTTGAGTGGTTGATATTCAACTGGCATCTATTGTAGTGGTACGTGGCTGTGTGGTTGATATTCGACTGGCATCTATTGTAGTGGTATTAACTTGAGTGGTTGATATTCGAATGGCTTCTATTTTAGTGGTACTTACTTGAGTGGTTGATATTCGACTGGCATCTATTGTAGTGGTATTAACTTGAGTGGTTGATATTCGACTGGCATCTATTGTAGTGGTATTAACTTGAGTGGTTGATATTCGACTGGCATTTATTGTAGTGGTATTAACTTGAGTGGTTGATATTCGACTGGCATCTATTGTAGTGGTATTAACTTGAGTGGTTGATATTCGACTGGCATTTATTGTAGTGGTATTAACTTGAGTGGTTGATATTCAACTGGCATTTATTTTAGTGGTACTTGGCTGTGTGGTTGATATTCGACTGGCATCTATTGTAGTGGTATTAACTTGAGTGGTTGATATTCAACTGGCATTTATTTTAGTGGTACTTGGCTGTGTGGTTGATATTCGACTGGTATTTATTTTAGTGGTTCTTACTTGAGTGGTTGATATTCGACTGGTATTTATTTTAGTGGTTCTTACTTGAGTGGTTGATATTCGACTGGTATTTATTTTAGTGGTTCTTACTTGAGTGGCATTTAGTTTAGCGGAATTGTTCTGATTCTGCATTTTATTGACTTGCCCAATAGAGTTGGAGGCGTTTGTTTACAGATGTGGTTGGGTGGGTCGGGGTGGGTGAGTGGGGCGGGATAGAAACACATGTTAACACCACTTGCATCTGTTTGATGGGGTGGTTGGTAAGGTGGGTGAGTGTGTGGTTGGGTGGGTGAGTGTGTGGTTGGATGGGTTGGGTGGGTGAGGGTGTGATTGGGTGGGTCGGGAGGGTGGTTGAGTGGGTGACAGTGTGGTTGGATGGGTCGGGTGGGTGAGTGTGTGGTTGGGTGGGTGAGTGTGTGGTTGGATGGGTGAGTGTGTGGTTGGATGGGTAGGGTGGGTGAGTGTGTGGTTGGGTGGGTCGGGTGGGTGAGTGGGGCGGGATAGTTCTGATTCTGCATTTTATTGACTTGCCCAACAGAGTTGGAGGGATATGTCTACGATTGACGCCGAACGCAATTCTCAATTTTAATTTCAAATTTCTCACGGGTAAGGTGCCGAAATTTCTCACGGGTTGCCAGAAGACGCCGAGGGAAAGGTTCCATTTTATTTTTTCAAATTTCAAATTTTTCACCAGTAAGGTGCCGAAAGAAGCCGAGGGCATGGTTCCACAGCTCGGAGAGGATACTAGGGCTGTGAGCACCTCCCCGTGGTCGGAAGAGGGCAAGGATCAATTTTAAAATTTAAAATTTAAACTTTCAAATTTCTCACCGGTATGGTGCTGAAAGAAGACGAGGGCAAGGTTCCACAGCTCATAAAGGAACCAAGTCCTGTGAGCACCTCCCCGTGGTCGGAAGAGGGCGAGAATCAATTTTTAATTTTTAATTTCAAATTTCAAATTTCTCACCGGTATGTTGCCAGAAGACGCCGAGGGAAATGTTCCATTTAAATTTTTCAAAATTCAAATTTCTCACCAGTAACGTGCCGAAAGACGCCGAAGGCAAGGTTCCACGGCTCAGAAAGGATACTAGGGCTGTTGAGCACCTCCCCAAGGTCGGAAGAGGGCAAGGATCAATTTCAAAATTTAAACTTTCAAACATCAAATTTCTTACAGGTATGGTGCCGGATGAAGCCGAGGGCAAGGTTCCACGGCTCATGGAGGAACCAAGTCCTGTGAGCACCTCCCCGTGGTGTGAGGGTATGGAGGAGCTCCTCCCATGCTCGAGCTCCGAAACCCTCAAGGAATAGTTAGGCTGCGACACTTGGAGTGGACTAACGCCGGCAGGGGCGCTGATAGGCTCCACTTGACCGTTCATTTTCATGCGCATGTGGCCTAGCTTGGTGGCTAGCATTTCCGAGCACTGCATTGGGTGGATGTGAGTGTGTGTACTTTTGGTGTTGTGTGTGGGGGGGGGGGGAGGGGGGTCAAATTGGCGGAAATGTGGTGAAATTGATGGGAATTGTGAACAGCTGATAGGCTCCACCTGACCGTTCATTTTCATGCGCATGTGGCCTAGCTTGGTGGCTAGCATTTCCGAGCACTGTATTGAGTGGGTGGGTGGGTGGGTGGGTACTTTTGGTGTGTGTGTGTGTGGGCAGGTTAATGTGTAGGTAGGTGTGTAGGGGGGGCGGTAAAAATTTGCGGAAATTTGGTGAACTTTTGGGAATCGTGAAAAGCTGATCGGCGAGACCTGAGCGTTCATCTTCATCATGCGCATGCGCTAGCTTGGTGGCTGTAGCGTATCCCAGCAATGCAGTATGTGGGTAGGTGTGTGTGTGTGTCTGTGTGTGTGTGTGCGTGTGTGCGTGGTGTGCGTGTGTGGGTGTGTGTGTGTGCGTGTGTGTGTGGGGGGTGTGTGTGGTGTGCGTGTGTGGTGTGTGTGTGTGCGTGTGTTTGTGTGCGTGTGTGGTGTGCGTGCGTGGTGTGTGTGTGTGCGTGTGTGGGGGGTGTGTGTGTGTGGTGTGCGTGTGTGTGTGTGTGTGTGTGCGCGTGTGTGTGTGTGTGTGTGGTGTGCGTGTGTGTGTGTGCGTGTGTGGTGTGCGTGTGTGTGTGTGTGTGTGTGTGCGTGTGTGTGTGTGTGCGTGTGTGGTGTGTGTGTGTGCGTGTGCGTGTGTGTGTGTGCGTGTGTGTGGTGTGTGTGTGTGCGTGTGTGTGTGGGTGGTGTGTGTGTGTGTGCGTGTGTGTGTGTGTGTGTGTGCGTGTGTGTGTGTGTGTGGTGTGTGTGCGTGTGTGTGTGTGCGTGTGTGTGTGTGTGTGGTGTGCGTGTGTGTGTGTGCGTGTGTGTGTGTGTGTGTGTGCGTGTGTGTGTGTGTGTGTGTGCGTGTGCGTGTGTGCGTGTGTGTGGTGTGTGTGCGTGTGTGTGTGTGTGTGTGTGTGTGTGTGTGTGTGTGTGTGTGTGTGTGCGTGTGTGTGTGTGTGCGTGTGTGTGTGTGCGTGTGTGTGTGTGTGTGTGTGTGCGTGTGTGGTGTGTGTGTGTGCGTGTGTGTGGTGTGCGTGTGTGGTGTGTGTGTGTGCGGTGTGTGGGGGGGGGGGATTGGGTGCGATTGCATGAGTACCAGTAATAGTCATCTCACATCCCGAGCCAGCAGTTATGTGGGTGAGAGGGGTAGGTGTTTAGGTAGGTAGGTGGGTGGGTGGGAGGGTGGGTTGATGGGTGGGTGGATTGGGTGAGTGGGTGGGTGGCGAGGTGGACGGGTAGGTGGGGAAGTGGGTGGTTTAGTGGTTGGGTGGGTCCGTGGGTAGGTGTTTAGGTAGGTAGGTGGGTGGGTGGGAGGGTGGGTTGATGGGTGGGTGGATTGGGTGAGTGGGTGGGTGGCGAGGTGGACGGGAAGGTGGGGAAGTGGGTGGTTTTGTGGTTGGGTGGGTCCGTGGGTAGGTGTTTAGGTAGGTAGGTGGGGAGGTGGGTGGTTAAGTGGTTGGGTGGGTCTGTGGGTAGGTGTTTAGGTAGGTAGGTGGGTAGGTGGGTGGTTAAGTGGTTGGGTGGGTCCGTGGGTAGGTGTTTAGGTAGGTAGGTGGGGAGGTGGGTGGTTAAGTGGTTGTGTGGGTCCGTGGGTAGGTGTTTAGGTAGGTAGGTGGGGAGGTGGGTGGTTAAGTGGTTGGGTGGGTAGGTGGGTAGGTGTTTAGGTAGGTAGGTGGGGAGGTGGGTGGTTAAGTGGTTGGGTGGGTCCGTGGGTAGGTGTTTCGGTAGGTAGGTGGGGGGGGGGGGGGGGGGGGGGGGAGCACCAGTAGAAGTCATCACATCCCATAGGTGGGTAAGTGGGGGAGGGGGGGCACAGGGGGGAGGGGGGGAGCACCAGTATCAGTCATCTCACATCCCATAGGTGGGTAAGTGGGGGAGGGGGGAAGAGGGGGGGAGGGGGGAGGACCAGTATCAGTCATCTCACATCCCATAGGTGGGTAAGTGGGGGAGGGGGGGAAGAGGGGGGGGAGGGGGGAGCACCAGTATCAGTCATCTCACATCCCATAGGTGGGTAAGTGGGGGAGGAGGGGAAGAGGGGGGAGGGGGGAGCACCAGTATCAGTCATCACATCCCATATGTGGGTAAGTGGGGGAGGGGGGGAAGAGGGGGGGAGGGGGGGGGAGCACCAGTATCAGTCATCCCACATCCCCACCCACCCACCCACCCTCAACCTTACACCATAACCCAATACACCTGCATGAGGCTTGCGTAGAGCCCACCCTAGACCCTGAACCATGGACCCAAAACCAACTCACCTGGGTGGGGCGCATGAGGCTAGCCTAGAGCCAACCCTAAACCCTGAACCATGGACCCAAAATCAACTCACCTGGGTGGAGCGCATGGGGCTTGCGTAGAGCCCACCATCGGACTGCTTCTTCTCCCTTTCATTAAGGTAGAACACCACGATCATGGAATCACCGCCCCACCACCCACATCCCCACAACCCCCACCCACACACACACACCCACACGCACACACACACACAATACCAGCTCACCTGGGTGGAGCGCATGGGGCTTGCGTAGAGCCCACCATCGGACTGCTTCTTCTCCCTTTCACTAAGGTAGAACACCACGATCATGGAATCACCGCCCACCACCCACATCCCCACAACCCCACCCACCCACACACCACACACACACGCACCCACACACACAATACCAGCTCACCTGGGTGGAGCGCATGGGGCTTGCGTAGAGCCCACCATCGGACTGCTTCTTCTCCCTTTCACTAAGGTAGAATACCACGATCATGGAATCACCGCCCCACCACCCACATCCCCACAACCCCCACCCACCCACACACACCCACACGCACACACAATACCAGCTCACCTGGGTGGAGCGCATGGGGCTTGCGTAGAGCCCACCATCGGACTGCTTCTTCTCCCTTTCACTAAGGTAGAACACCACGATCATGGAATCACCGCCCCACCACCCACATCCCCACAACCCCCACCCCCCCACACACACCCACACGCACACACACACAATACCAGCTCACCTGGGTGGAGCGCATGAGGCTTGCATAGAGTCCACGGTCGGGCTGCTCCTTCTCCTTTTTGCTAGGGTAGAACACCACGATCATGGAATCACCGGCAAACTTGACCACACACCCCCCTCCCACAAACACACACACACACACCCACACGCACACAGACACACTCAATACCAGCTCACCTGGGTGGAGCGCATGAGGCTGGCGTTCAGTCCACCATTAGGCTGCTCCTTCTCCTTTTTCTAGGGTGGAACACCACGATCATGGAATCACCCCCCCCCCACACACACACACACACACACACACACACACGCACACAGACACACTCAATACCAGCTCACCTGGGTGGAGCGCATGAGGCTTGCATAGAGTCCACCGTCAGGCTGCTCCTTCTCCTTTTCACTGGGGTAAAACACAACGATCATGGAATCACCGGCGAATTTTACCACATCCCCCTTGTAAGCACTGATCATGCAGATCACCTGCATTAAGTGGTGATGGTGGTTAAGTAGTTTAGTTACGTGGTTAAGTAGTCAAGTTGACCACATCCCCCTTGTAAGCCCTGATCATGCTGATCACCTGCATTAAGTGGTGATGGTGGTTAAGTAGTTTAGTTACGTGGTTAAGTAGTCAAGTTGACCACATCCCCCTTGTAAGCCCTGATCATGCTGATCACCTGCATTAAGTGGTGATGGTGGTTTAGTAGTGGTGATGGTGGTGGTAGTGGTGGTGGTGGTGGTGGAGTAGTTTAGTAGTTAAGTAGTTAAGTAAATAAAACATTATGCTGATCACCTGCATTAAGCAGTTCAGTAGTTAAGTAGTTAAGTAGTGAAGTAGTGAAGTAGTGAAGTAGTGAAGTAGTTCAGCAGTTAAGTAATTCAGTAGTTCAGTAGTTCAGTAGTTCAGCAGTTCAGTAGTTCAGTAGTTCAGTAATTCAGTAGTTCAGTAGTTCAGTAGTTCAGTAGTTAAGAAGTTAACTCAATAAACAATTATGCTGATCACCTGCTTTAAGTGGTTTAGTAGTTAAGTAGTGTAGTAGTTAAGTAGTTAATGCTGGTTTTAATCGGTAAACTTAATGGTAAAAATTGTGAAAACATGTAGGTGAAAATTATTAAAACAATTATAAAAATCACCTTGGTAAAGTAGTTTTCACACAGTTTGCGAGCAGCTCCACACTCAGTGGTGAAAATTGGTTAAATGGTACAAAATGGTACGAAATGGTACGAAATGGTACGAAATGGTACCAAATGGTACCAAATGGTACAAATTGGTACAAATTTAGTGAAGACATGTGAAATCACCTTGGTGAAGTATTTGTTAATACAATTTGTCAGCAGCCCCACTCCCAATGGTGAAATTTGGAAAAATAAATGGTCCAAATCAGGTCAAAACTGTGAAAACATTGTGAAAACGTGTAAAAATCACCTTGGTAAAGTAGTTGTTTCCGCAGTTCGTCAGCAGCCCCACACCCACTGGTAAAATTTGGAAACAAAAAAGTCAAAATCAGGTCCAAATTGTGAAAACATTGTGAAAACGTGTAATAATCACCTTGGTAAAGTAGTTGTTCCCGCAGTTCGTCAGCAGCCCCACAAACACTGGTGGAAATTGGTAAAACAAAACGGAAAAAAATTGCAAATAAAAGTGTGGAAATGGTACAAAAAAGGTACAAATCTGCACACATGTGTTAAAACAAATTGTGAAAATCACCTTGGTAAAGTACACTCAGTGGTGAAAATTGGTTAAATGGTACAAAATGGTACAAAATGGTACAAATTTAGTGAAAACATGTGAAATCACCTTGGTAAAGTAGTTGTTCATACAGTTGTCAGGCTCTACCCCTGCCGTCCCTTTCTTGACAGATTTCGGTAAGCTTGGTGAAGCCCTTCACATCGGCAATCATTACTGAGCCTGGAAAGTCATTTATGCTGGCAGCCAGCGTCCTGCATGTGTGGGGTGTGGTGGGTGGGTGGGGTGGGTGTGGTGTGGGTGTGGTGTGTGGATGGGTGGTGGGTTTGTGGTGGGTTGGTGTGGGGTGTGGGTGGGTGGGTGTGGTGGTGGGTGTGTGGGTGTGGTGTGTGTGTGGGTGCGGGTGGGTTTGTGGGTGGGTGTGGGTGGGGGGAGTCTTTTATGCTGGCTGCCAGCGTCCTGCATGTGTGGGTGTGGGTGGGTGGGTTGTGTGTGGGTGTGGGTGTGGTGGGTGTGGATGGGTGGTTGGGTTTGTGGGTGTGGGTTTGTGGGTGGGTGTGGGTGGTGGGTGGGTGTGGGTGTGGGTGTGGGTGTGTGTGGGTGCGGGTGGGTTTGTGGGTGGGTGTGGGTGGGGGGAGTCTTTTATGCTGGCTGCCAGCGTCCTGCATGTGTGGGTGTGGGTGGGTGGGTTTGTGTGTGGGTGTGGGTGTGGTGGGTGTGGATGGGTGGTTGGGTTTGTGTGTGTGGGTTTGTGTGTGTGTGTGTGTGTGTGGGTGTGGGTGTGGGTGTGGGTGTGTGTGGGTGCGGGTGGGTTTGTGTGTGGGTGTGGGTGGGGGGAGTCTTTTATGCTGGCTGCCAGCGTCCTGCATGTGTGGCAGTGGCCAATTTGATTTACCTAGAAGCACTAGGCAGGTCTTGTGGGTTGGCGGTCTCAAAGCCTTTGTACAACCTTCACAACTCATGGCCAATAAAAAAAGGGAAAAAGTGTTTAGATTAATCAGATTCATTAACAATTTGATTTATCTAGAAGCACTTTACATGTCTTGTGGGTTGGCGGCCTCAAAGCCTTTGTACAACCTTTCACAACCTTCACAACGCATGCCCCTCCCCCCCCCCCCCCCCCACACACACACACACACCCCCACCCCTCCCAGAAAAAAGGGTTTAGATTAATCAGATTCTTCAACAATTTGATTAACCTAGAAGCTCTATGCAGGTCTTGTGGGTTGGCGGTCTCAGAGCCTTTATACAGCCTTTGTACAACCTTTCACAACCTTTTACAATATTCCACAACCCTCACAACTCACCCAAAATCAGTTTACCTAGAAGCTCTATGCAGGTCTTGTGGGTTGGCGGTTTCAAAGCCTTTATGCAACCTTTCATAACAGTTCACAACATTCCACAACCCTCACAACTCACCAAAATTCATTTTACCTGGAAGCACTATGTAGATCTTCTGGGTTTGCTGTCTCAAAGCCTTTGTACAACCTTTCACAACCTTTTACAACTGTTCAGAACCTTTCACAACCCATGGCCAATTCAGTTTATCTAGAAGCACTATGTAGATCTTGTGGGTTGGCGTTTTCAAAGCCTTTGTATAACCTTTCACAACCTTTTACAACTGTTCAGAACCTTTCACAATCCATGGCCAATTCAGTATATCTAGAAGCACTATGTAGATCTTGTGGTTTGGCGGTTTCAAAGCCTTTGTATAACCTTTCACAACCTTTCACAACCTTTTACAACTGTTCAGAGCCTTTCAAAACCCATGGCCAAATTGATTTACCTAGAAGCACTACGTAGATATTTTGCATTGGCTGTCTCAAAGCCTTTGTACAACCTTATACAACATTTCACAACGATTCACAACCTTCAAAACTCATGGTTAATTTGATTTACCTAGAAGCACTATGTAGATCTTGTGGTTTGGCGGTTTCAAAGCCTTTGTGCAACCTTTCACAACCTTTCACAACTCATGGCCAATACAAAAAAAGTTTAGATTAATTATATTATTATTTAAAAATTTGATTTACCTTGAAGCACTATGTAGATCTTGTGGGTTTGCGGTTTCAAAGGCTTTGTACTTCGCGTCGTTCTCTGCCATGTCCCGCGTGAGCATGTGCGGTACAAATTGGGGCAGAGTGCTGAGCGGCGCTGTGTACTGCTGTACTGCTTCTTTCGGGGCAGAACTGCCTCTGGCCATTGATGGTGATCCAACCAGATTTCTGCCAGCTCCCAAGGGGCTGCCTGCTATCTGATTGGGGTTGTTCGGCTGTTGGAGACGCGCTGGACACTCCAAGGCCGGTTTCCTGAGGGGGGGCCTGGGGGGCAAGGGTAGGGTACGTGATAAGTTGTCGATTAGGGGGTGGGGCGGGGGTGGGGTTGATTGGGTTTTTGGATTGCCAGTTGCCAAGGGGCTGCCTGCTATCTGACTGGGGTTGTTCGACTGTTGGAGACCCGTTGGCCTCTCCAGGACCGGTTTCCTGAGGGGGGCCTGGGGGGGCAGGGTTGGGTTGGTTGGGTTGGGGGTTGTTCGACTGTTGGAGACCCGTTGGCCTCTCCAGGACCGGTTTCCTGAGGGGGGGTCTGGGGGGGCAGGGTTGGGTTGGGTTGGTTGGGTTGGGGGGTGTTTGACTGTTGGAGACCCGTTGGCCACTTCAGGACCGGTTTTCCTGAGGGGGGGCCTGGGGGGGGCAGGGTTGGGTTGGGTTGGGTTGGGGTTGTTCGACTGTTGGAGACCCGTTGGCCACTCCAGGGCCGGTTTCCTGAGGGGGGGGCCTGAGGGGGCAGGGTTGGGTTGGGTTGGGGTTGTTCGACTGTTGGAGACCCGTTGGCCACTCCAGGACCGGTTTCCTAAGGGGGGGCCTGGGGGCAGGGTTGGTTTGGGTTGGGTTGGGTTGAGTTGGTTGGGTTGGGTTGGGTTGGGTTGGGTTGGTTTGGGTTGGGTTGGGTTGGGGTTGTTCAGGTGTTGGAGACCCGCTGGACACTTTAGGGCCGGTTTCCTGAGGGGGGCCTGGGGGGGCAGGGGGGATAGGGTTTTTAGACTGCCAGCTGCCAAGGGGCTGCCTGCTGTATGGATGGGGGTGGTTCGGCTGTTGGAAGACGTGCTGCAAACTCCAGGGTCGGTTTCTTGAGGGGGCCTGGGGGGGCAGGGTTGGGTTGGGTTGGGTTGGGTTGGGTTGGGTTGGTTGGGTTGGTTGGTTGGGTTGGGTTGGTTGGGTTGGGTTGGGTTGGGTTGTTGGGTTGGGTTGGGCAGGCTGGGTTTCAATTGACAAAGTCCCTAGACCTGCCAAGCACTGCGAGAGCCTATACCCTTCTATCTCCTTCTTCTGTGGTCTTCTTCCTTCGTCTCAAAGGGGCCTATTGAATTTGAATTTGAATTTCAATCGACTAAGTCACTAGACCTGCCAAGCACTGCGAGAGCCTAAACCCTTCTATCTCATTCTTCTGTGGTCTTCTTCCTTCGTCTCAAAGGGGCCTATTGAATTTGAATTTGAATTTCAATCGACAAAGTCACTAGACCTGCCAAGCACTGCGAGAGCCTATACCCTTCTATCTCCTTCTTCTGTGGTCTTCTTCCTCAGTCTCAAAGGGCTAGGTTATATCAGCTGCGCCCTTTCCTGGTCCCCCCCCTACATAGAATTAAAAAAACATCATCAGCCCCAGTCAGCCCCGATAAACAAACTCACCATCGCTAGTCCTGTCGCCGTCGCCGATAGAGACACCATCAGTGTCCTCTGAATTATGCATCGCTTTTGACTTGATGGGGGGGGGGGGGGGGGGGGGGGGGGGGGGGGGGGGGGTACACATACATACACACAAATACACACATACACACAAATACACATAAATACACACAAACTCACCATCGCTAGTCCTGTCGCTGTTGCCGATAGAGACACCATCAGTGTCCTCTGAATTATGCATCGCTTTTGACTTGATGGGGGGGGGGGGGGGGGGGGGGGTACACATACATACATACACACACACATACACACAAATACACATCAACATACACAAATACACATCAATATACACAAACTCACCATCCCTAGTCCTGTCGTCGTCGCCGATAGAGACACCATCAGTATCCTCTGAATTATGCATCGCTTTTGACTTGACGGGGGGGGGGGGGGGGGGGGCGGTACACATACATACACACACATACACACACATACACACAAATACACACAAATACACACAAATACACATCAATATACACAAACTCACCATCGCTAGTCCTGTCGCTGTTGCCGATAGAGACACAATCAGTGTCCTCTGAATTATGCATCGCTTTCAACTTGACGAAGTTGAACACTTTGCTCAAGGTGCTTTCATCTCCTGCCCTGCCATCCGCGGGCTGGGGGCCTATTGAATTTGAATTTGAATTTGAATTCGACCTAACAACCACACCACCCAAGGTCTTGTCGATGTTTGGGGGGGCCTTGCGTTACTAGCGGGAAACAGCGAGGCGTTATTTCAGAGGGGGGGGGATCTGCAGGGGGAGGGGGGGGGGGACTAGGTAAGCAGAGGCCTAATCATATATTGGTGTTGGGTGGTGTTGGGGGTGACGGGTGGTGGTGGTGGTGGAGGGGGAGGGGGAGGGGGGGGGGGGGACTAGGTTAGCAGAGGCCTAATCATATATTGGTGTTGGGTGGTGGTGGTGGTGGGGATGGTGGTGGGGAGGGGGGGGGGGGGGGGAGGGGAGGGGAGGGGGGGGGAGGGGGGGGGGGGGGACTAGGTTAGCAGAGGCCTAATCATATATTGGTGTTGGGTGGTGTTGGGTGTTGGGTGGTGTTGGGTGGTGTTGGTGGTGTTGGTTGGTGTTGGGTGGGTGGGTGGGGGGGGGGGGGGGGGAGGGGGGGGAGGGGGGGGGACTAGATAAGCAGAGGCCTAATCATATATTGGGTGTTGGGTGGTGGGGTGGGGGGGATGTGGTGGGGTGGGGGTGGAGGGGGGAGGGGAGGGGGGGGGGGGGGAAGGACTAGGTAAGCAGAGCCTAATCATTGTATTGGTGTTGGGTGGTGTGTTGGGGGGATGGTGGTGGGGTGGGGGGGGAGGGGGAGGGGGGGGGGGGAAGGACTAGGTAAGCAGAGGCCTAATCATATATTGGTGTTGGGTGGTGGGGGGGGGGGATGTGGGTGGTGGGTGGTGGGGGGAGGGGGAGGGGGAGGGGGTGGGGGAGGGGGGGGGGACTAGGTAAGCAGAGGCCTAATCATATATTGGTGTTGGGTGGTGGTGGTGGGGTGGGGGTGGGGGTGGGGTGGGGGAGGGGGAGGGGACCTTGTGCTACTAGCGGAACAGCGAGGCGTCATTTCAGAGGGGGGGGATCTGCAATGGGGGGGGGGGCTAGTCATTGGAATTGCCGAAGATTTTTGTCTGTGTGTGTGAGGAGAAGGGGGGGGGGGGGGGGGGGGGGGGGAATTGGCGGGCCAGCGAGCTGTCATTTCAGCGGGAGGAGGATCAGCAGTGTGTGTGTGTGTTGGGGGGAGGCGGTTGGGGGAGGGATGGTGGGGAGGGTAATTGACATGCCAAAGAGTATTTTTAGGGTGGGTGTGGGTGGTGTGGGTGGGTGTGGTGGGTGGGTGGGTGGGTGGGGGGGACTAGGTAAGCAGAGGCCTTGTCAAATATTGGTGGTGGTGGTGGTGTGGGGGGGGGAGGTGTGGGGGGATGGGTGGGGAGGGGCTAGGTCATTGGGATTGCCCAAGATTTTGTGGGGGGTGGCTGGATGTGTGTGTGGGGGGGGGGGGGGGGGGGGGCTGGGTGTGTGGGTATTGGCGGATCAGCAAGCTGTCATTTTCAGGGGAGGCGGATCACCAGGGGGGGGGGGAAGAGTGGGTGTGTGGGTGTTGGTGCGGGTGTGGGGCTAGGTCATTGGCCTTGACAAAGATTTGGGAGGGGAGAGTCTGTGTGTGTGGGGGGGGGGGGGGGGGCTAGGTCATTAGCCTTGACAAAGATTTGGGGGGGAATGTGTGTGTGTGTATGTGGTGGTGGGGAGGGGGGGGGGGGGGGGGGGGGGAGAGGCTATGTCATTGGCCTTTGACAAAGATTTGTTTTTGGGGGGGGGGGGGGGAGTGGGTGTGGGAGTGGGTGGGTGGTGTGTGGTGGGTGTGGGTGGGTGAGGGTGGGTGGGGTGGTGGTGGGTGGGTGGGGTGTGTGTGGGGTAGGTTAACCCCTCAATAACTTGTAAAAAGCATGTGTATAATTAAGTCATTTTTAATCCTTTCAGCACTAGACATTAAAATTCATTTTAAATTCATTTTTAATTCATTTTTAATTCATTTTTTATTCAATTTAAATTATTGTTTAATTATTTTTTAATTCATGTTTTAATTCATTTTTAGAACAGTCCCATCCCTGGACCGTCTGCCTAGCCCACCAAAGCTAACATACATTTTCAATGTGTGTGTGTATGTGGTGGTGGGGAGGAGGGGGGGGGGGGGGGGGGGGGGGAGAGGCTACGTCATTGGCCTTGACAAATATTTGGAGGGGGGGGGGATTTGTGTGTGTGTGTGTGTGATGTGAGTGTGTGTGTGTGTGTGTGTGTGTGTGTGATCCCTTGACCGTCTGCCCTCGTCCACCAAAGTAAACATACATTTTCAAATCAGAGACACGTCCCAGGTAGCGTCACAAGTGACACAGAAAATTGGCAGAGAGTGTTGGCTATCGGAACGACAGGTGGCAATGGAATGGAGTGGACCGAAGCCAGTTAGTTTCGAGACGGTCAGCTGACGTGTCAGGCTTCGTCTTGGTCGCCCTTCCCTTGGGTTGGAGGGAAGTGCGTGAGGTTTCCTGCTTCTACCTCTTCGTATTAATTATACAATTATAAACCAATTTCCCTCAATAACCCATCATCATCATAATTCATGTGCATAACTCATCCTTCAAAATAAATGTATTCAAAAACTAAAAGTAAATTAAAATGAAATAAAATAAAATGAATAAAATAAAATAAAATGAAATAAAATAAAATAGAATAACAATAAGCCATCATCATTACGCATGAGCAGAACTACTTATTAGCCATTATGTCACTGGATAGCCTAACTTGTCGAAAAGATTGAAGGGAAGTGCGAGAGTTTTCCAGCGTCTACCTGTACGAAATTAATTAATAAATTAATTATACAGTTTTAAAAAAAAAATAATTAAACAGTTAAATTAATTAATAAGTCAATTATACACGTATAAACCAATCACCCAACAAGAACCCATCATCATCATGATTCATGAGTATAACTCATCCATCAAAATGAGTGTATTACAAAACTAGAATAAAAATGAAATAAAATGAATAACCCCACAATAACCCATCATCATAATTCATGTGCATAAGTACTTATAATTTGCCATTATGTCACTGGATTTCGACCAAAGGGGTTGAAGGGAAGTGCGTGAGTTTTCCAGCTTCTTCCTCTACGTATTAATTATACAGTTATAAACCAATACCCCAACAAGAACCCGTCATTATCATGATTCATGAGTATAACTCATCCATCAAAAGAAATGTATTACAAAACTAGAATAAAAATGAAATAAAATGAATAACCCCACAATAACCCATCATCATAATTCATGTGCATAAGTACTTATAATTTGCCATTATGTCACTGGATTTCGACCAAAGGGGTTGAAGGGAAGTGCGTGAGTTTTCCAGCTTCTTCCTCTACGTATTAATTATACAGTTATAAACCAATACCCCAACAAGAACCCGTCATTATCATGATTCATGAGTATAACTCATCCCATCAAAAGAAATGTATTACAAAACTAGAATAAAAATGAAATAAAATGAATAACCCCACAATAACCCATCATCATAATTCATGTGCATAAGTACTTATAATTTGCCATTATGTCACTGGATTTCGACCAAAGGGGTTGAAGGGAAGTGCGTGAGTTTTCCAGCTTCTTCCTCTACGTATTAATTATACAGTTATAAACCAATACCCCAACAAGAACCCGTCATTATCATGATTCATGAGTATAACTCATCCATCAAAAGAAATGTATTACAAAACTAGAATAAAAATGAAATAAAATGAATAACCCCACAATAACCCATCATCATAATTCATGTGCATAAGTACTTATAATTTGCCATTATGTCACTGGATTTCGACCAAAGGGGTTGAAGGGAAGTGCGTGAGTTTTCCAGCTTCTTCCTCTACGTGTTAATTATACAGTTATAAACCAATACCCCAACAATAACCCATCATCATCATGATTCATGAGTATAATTCATCCGTCAAAAAAAAATGTTATAAAAAAAAAAGTGTGTGTTGAGTGAGCTTTCCAGCTTCTTCCTTATTGTACTAATTATCCAATGACAGCCAATAATAGCTTTCAGATTTGAAAACAAAAGCCCTAAGCCTACCTCGGCCACCAAAGGGGTTGAAGGGAAGAGCGTGAGGTTTCCAGCCTTTTCCTCTACCCCCAGCCCCGGTCGCAGAGCTCCTGTGTGTGTGAGTGAATAATGGAAGGCTGAAGAGTGGTGGTGGTGAGTGGTGGTGAAGAGTGGTGGTGAAGAGTGGTGGATAAGAGTGGTGGTGAAGAGTGGTGGTGAAGAGTGGTGGTGAAGATCCCAGTGCGTGGGTGTGTTAGTGGGAGGGTGGGTGGCACATGGGTGGTGATCAGGCAGGTTGGTGGGTGGGTGGGTGGGTAAGTGAGTGTATTAGTCAGTGTGTTGGTGCGTGGGTGGGTGGCACATGGGTGGTGATCAGGCAGGTGGATGAGTGGGTGATGAGTAAGTGAGTGTGTTAGTGAGTGGTGTGGGTGGCACATGGGTGGTGAACAGGCAGGTTGATGGGTGGGTGGGTGATTGGGTGAGTGGGTGGGTGGTACATGGGTGGTGATCAGGCAGGTTGGTGATGATGGTGAAGATTCCCAGTGGATGAGTGTGTGGGTGTTTGGGTGTTGGGTGTGCTAGTGTGTGTGGGGGGGAAGGGGGGGGGGGGGGGGGGGTAGTGGTGAGGGTGGCACATGGGTGGTGATCAGGCAAGTTGATGATGATGGTAACCAACTCACCGGATAAACATGGTGAAGATCCCAGTGGTGAGTGAGTGAGTGAGTGAGTGAGTGAGTGACGTGAGTGAGTGAGTGGTGGGTGGGTGGGTGGGTGGGTGTGTGATGGGAGGATGGCACATGGGTGGTGATCAGGCAGGTTGGCGATGATGGTGAAGAGTCGAGGTGCAGATCCCAGTGGGTGAGTGAGTGAGTGAGTGAGTGAGTGAGTGAGTGAGTGAGTGAGTGAGTGAGTGGGTGAGTGAGTGAGTGAGTGTGAGGGTGTGTGGGTGTGTGGGCGTGTTAGTGGGAGGATGGCACATGGGTGGTGATCAGGTTGATGATGATGGAGGAGATCCCAGTTAGTTGGTGAGTGTGTTACTGGGAGGGTGGCACATGGGTGGTGATGGCATATCATATGATGTTGGCCAAAGGTGAGAATGATATCATATGATATCATACAAATTGCATCATATGATATTTTATTGCAATGGTAACTTTGGCCTAGTCAGACTGCCGGCATCATATGATATCATATGATATCATATGATGTCGAATTGCCGTTCCCTACACATGGCCACATGGGTGGGAATCAAGCAGGTTGGCGATGATGGTGACCAACTCACCGTGATGAACATGGTGAAGAGTGGTGGTGAAGATCCCAGTGAGTGCGTGTGTGAGTGAGTGTTTGGGTGTGTGGCGTGTGTAAGGTGGATGGTGGGTGGGTGTGTGGGTGGGTGGGTGGGTGGGAGGATGGCACATGGGTGGTGATCTAGCAGGTTGATGGTGATGGTGATCAACTCACCGTGATGAACATGGTGAAGAGTCGTCCTCCTCATTGTTGTGGGCGGAAACGGGATGAAGGGGCAACTGCAAGGGAATAAGGTAATGGCGAGTGGTGGTGGGTGGTGGTAGTGGGTGGTGGGTGGTGGTGGGTGGTGGTGGGTGGTGGGTGATGGGTAGGTGGTGGTGGTGGTGGTCGTGGGTGGTGGTGGGTGGTGGGTGGTGGGTGATGGGTAGGTGGTGGTGGTGATGGGTGGTGGTAGTGGGTAGTGGGTGGTGGTGGTTTTTAGATTTTAGTTCAAGTATGTGTGTTTAGGGTTGTCAAGTACGATATTGTACAAAATAACGTTATGAGCGGATGCGGGAACCTAACAAGAAACTTAAAACGATAAACCGAACAAGAAGAAAACTTAAAACGATAAACCGAACAAGAAATTTAAAACGATAAACTACAAGGTCATTCATTAATCCAATTGCAAGGGAATTAATTGAAATTGAAATTGTGACATCCGTGTAATGCAGTAACTCACAGGACGTGAAATTAAGGACACCACTGCGTAAGCCGGAGCTAGCAGTAGTCACCGTGCAAGGGACTAATGAATAGCCAGGTTGTGTGGTTTATTCCCTTGCACGGTGACTACTGCTAGCTCTGGCTTACGCAGTGGTGTCCTTTATTTCACGTCCTGTGAGTGACTGCATTACACGGATGTAACAATTTCAATTTCAATTTATTCCCTTGCAATTGGATTAATGAATGACCATGTTGTGTAGTGTATTCCCTTGCAATTGGAATAATGGAACAATGGCAAGGGCATAATGATTGCCCATGTTGTGTAGTTTATCGTTTTAAGCTTCTTGTTAGGTTTATCATTTTAAGTTTCTTGTTAGGTTTATCGTTTTACGTTTCTTGTTAGGTTTATCGTTTTAAATTTCTTGTTTGGTTAATAGTTTAAGTTTATAGTTAGGTTAATCGTTTTAAGTTTCTTGTTCGTTTTATCGTTTTAAGTTTATATTTAGGTTTGTCGTTTTTAGTTTCTTGTTAGGTTTATAGTTATAAGTTTATTGTTAGGTGTATAGTTTAAATGTTATGGTTTATAGTTCATAGTATGTTGATTTAGGGTTGTCAAGTATGATATCGTACAATAAAACGTAGGATAGCATAAGCATTGTACGCCTCGTCACAGATGTTGTGAGCGGAAACGGAATGACGGACAACTGGAAGGGCACAAGGAATGATCATGTTTTTTAGATTATAATAATTATATGTGCGTGTTAGGGTTGCCAAGTACAATATTGTAAAAGCATATTACGTTGAAAGAGGATACGGAATGAAAGGCAATTGCAAGGGCACAAGGAATGATCTTGGTTCATAGTTTATGGTTCATAGTTTATAGTTTACAGTTTATAATGTATGGTTCATGGTTTCTAGTTTATAGTTTCTAGTTATTTATCTCCATAGGTGTTTAAGTCTTGGTGAGCATGAATGCCGCATTTCCCACACAGTAGTGGGAGAAATGGAGTATTCAGACGTGCGACGCAGAATCCCGCAGGATGCCTTCATATTTTCAAATACCCGTAAACCCCCGAGCAAAACCAGGAGTAACCACCGCCAGTGTTTTCTAGCAGTACTGTCCTGCCCGGTATAAAATCGAATGCACAGTCACCGGGGTTACTAAAATTTTGGTGCCCCAAGCTGCCAAAGCCTTCGATCTTTACCAGCTTTTCTAGTTCCCACCACCATCCCTCCGTCCCACAGGAGTTATGTCTTCCAGAAGCTACCAGAGCCTCCCAGGGGAAGTGACTCTGTTATTATTTGACAGTAGCGACTCTTTTGGTAGTAGCACAAAGACAGACCTGAACAGTCTGGACTTACAAGCTAGATAGTGCAGTTGACGTTATTTTAATGGTACAGCTGATAAGACCAGTAAGGCCAGCCAGTTGTGTGATATACCCCCTTATTAAGGGAAACATCGCACACTGAGCTAAAACCTTCCAAGGCCCAGCATACACCTTAAAATTGTCTATTAGCACTTGTACCAATGGGGGCCCCATCTGAAAGATCGCTGGACCTCTCGTGCAGCGACTCAATGTCCAGCAAGCAGGCCCCCAACTTTTTGCACATATAAGTACTGACAGTGATGAAGCCTGCATGTGATATTTCCTAAACCCTTAAGGGTAAATTATATGTATTGGAAATATGAAAAGCACTGTAAAAGGAATCTGAGTCATCAACCGTCTGAATCGCATGGTTTTAGCCTATAGCCTCCAGTCCAAAGATACATATTTTTGGCATAAAGTTGCCCAACCACATCAAATAAATTAAAAAAGAGGATTTTTTAAAACTTTTCTTCAAACGCCCACATCTGAAGTTAGATTTGTATTTCGGAATGGGGGGTGAAATCTAAAGCTGGGAGGTGGAATTGGGACTAAGGGAGGTGAATTTTCGAGTTGTACTGCTATTCCAGTAAATTCAGAGGCCGAGGCTTAAGCGCAGCCTCCGACCTTGTGGTAGGGGTTTGATAAGCATTTCGTCCCGCGGTAACATGATTCGGAATAGCTCGCGCGGCTTCGCGCGGCCTCGCGCAGCCTCCGACCTTGTGGTAGGGGTTCGATACGCCTTACATCCCGCTAAAACTTCAGTAGCGTTAGCTTGCGCGATCCTGTACCGCGATCTCGTTGAAGTCGATTCAAGCTTTTTGAACATCTCGTGTACTGCCAGCCGGCCTCCTGAGCTGGGCTGCTCGCGGCCAGATGCGAATGCGAACAGAAATTAGCTGCGCGCCTACTCTAGCTGACGCCTTCGCGGACAATATGATCTACTCAGAATTCAATTCCGAGCAGTTGGGGTCGTGTAGGACCTTGAATCACAATAGCGATTCAACTTCAAAGTTTTAGGACTTCCGCACATATGGAGATATGTCTTATTTATTTGTGTCTTTCTTATTTTGGTTTATTTGTATCTATATTATTTTGATATTTATGGCTTATTATTTTGGTTTCTAGTTTCTAGTTATTTATGTCTTATAGATTGTAGTTCAAGTATAAGAGTGTTTGTTGGTTGCCAAGTACGATATTGTAAAACAACAGCGTATACGTGTGTTAGGGTTGACAAGTAAAATATTGTAAAAATAAACAGGGTATACGTGTGCTAGGGTTGCCAAGTATGATATTGTAAAAAAAAGGGTACACGTGTGTTAGGGTTGCCAAGTATGATATAGTAAAAAAGCAGGGATTACGTTTTTTAGGTTGCCAAGTACACTAGTGGAAAAAAGGTACACGTGTGTGTTAGGGTTTGCCAAGTACAACTAGTGGAAAAAAGGTACACGTGTGTTAGGGTTGCCAAGTACACTAGTGGAAAACAATCATAACGTTGAAAGAGGATAGAAAATGAAGGATCTTTGTTCGCATCCTCATCCGTATCCTCATCATCACCACCAACCACAACGACAACAACACCTCCACCATCATCACCATCATCACCACCACCATCACCACTACCATCATCACTACCATCACCATCACCATCATCATCGCCACCACCACCACCATCACCACTACCATCATCATCATCATCATCATCATCATCATCATCATCGTCATCATCAGCACCACCACCACCATCAGCACCACCACCACTACCATCACCATCACCATCATTCTCATAATTAAGTGGATTCAGGACTGACCTACTGATCTCCTCTCCAACACACCAACAGTGACGGGAGTGCTATTAGCTCCCAACTAAGCAGATTACTTGTTTTCTCCATAATCACCATCATCACTACCATTATCATCATCACCACCACCACCACCACCACCATCATCATTAAGTGGGTTCAGGACTGACCTACTGATCTCCTCCCCAACACACCAACAGTGAAGGGCATGCTGGTGGCTACCCACTAAGCAGATAAAAGTTGTTCTTTATCACGACTATCACCACCACCATCATCATCACCACCATCACCACCAACAACATCATCATTAAGTGGGTTCAGGACTGACCTACTGATCTCCTCTCCAACACACCAACAGTGAAGGGCATGCTGGTGGCTACCCACTAAGCAGATTACTTGTTTTCTCCGTCACCACTATCACCACCACCCTCATCATCACCATTACCACCACCATCATCATTAAGTGGGTTAAGGACTGACCTACTGATCTCCTCCCCAACACACCGACAGTGAAGGGCATGCTGGTGGCTACCCACTAAGCAGATTACTTGTTTTCTCCGTCACCACTATCACCACCACCCTCATCATCACCATTACCACCACTATCATCATTAAGTGGGTTCAGACTACCTACTGAATCTCCTCTCCAACACACCGACAGTGAAAGGGCATGCTGGTGGCTACCACTAAGCAGATTACTTTTTTTCTCCATCACTATCACCACCACCCTCATCATCACCATTACCACCACCACCATCATCATTAAGTGGGTTCAGGACTGACCTACTGATCTTCTCCCCAACACACCAACAGTTAAGGGCATGCTCGTGCCCCCCCCCCCTGAAGCTCCTCCCCCTGATTGAAGAGGAGGAACATTTCTTGATGCTTGAACCTTGATTGGGGTTGCTTTGTGAACCTGCATAGGGTATGGTGGTGTGGTGGTGTGGTGGTGCTGATGCTGCTGCTTTACTTTGATTGGCTCTGTGAAACTGCAGAGGGAAGTTTAAACAGTGTTGATGGTGGAGTGGTGGTATGGTGTTGATGGTGGTGCTGGTGGTGTAGTGTTGATGGTGGTGATGGTGGTGTAGTGGTGTGGTAGTGCTGATGGTGTGGTGGTGATGATGCTGCTGGACCTTGATTGGGGTTGCTCTGTGAACCTGCAGATGGTGTGGTGGAGTGGTGATGGTGGTGCTGATGGTTTGGTGGTGCTGATGCTGCTGGACCTTGATTGGGGTTGCTCTGTGAACCTGCAGATGGTGTGGTGGTGTGGTGATGGTGGTGCTGATGGTTTGGTGGTGCTGATGCTGCTGTACCTTGATTGGGGTTGCTCTGTGAACCTGCATAGGGTATGGTGGTGTGGTGGTGATGGTGATGCTGATGGTGTAGTGGTGAGGATGAGGGCGGTATGGTGGTGTGGTGGTGTGGTGGTGATGGTGGTGTGGTGGTGTGGTGGTGATGGTGGTGTGTGGTGTGTCGTGGTGTAAAAATCACAGCTGGTGTGGTGGAAAATGTGGTGGTGTGGTGGTGAAGGTGGTGGAGTGGTGTGGTGGTGTGGTGGTGATGGTGGTGATGATGCTGCTGGATCTTGATCGGGGTTGCTCTGTGAAGCTGCAGAGGGTAGTATAAAAAGTGGTGATGGTGTGGTGGTGGTGGTGGTGGTGGTGTGGAGGTGATGGTGGTGTGGGGGTGCTGATGGTGTGGTGGTGCTGATGTTGCTGGACCTTGATCGGGGTTGCTTTGTGAACCTGCACAGGGCATGGTGGTGTGGTGGTGATGGTGGTGATGATGGTGTAGTGGTGAGGATGAGGGCGGTATGGTGTGCGGTGCTGGTGATGTGCCTGATGTGAGGTGTGGTGGTTGGTTGTGTGCTGGTGCGTGCTGGTGGTGTCGTGGTGATGGTGGGTGTGGTGTGGTTGGTGCTATGCTGCTAACCTTAGCCATTGCGCCGTTGCCATTTGTGAAAACCAGCAGCAGAGGCTAGTATAAAAAGTTGGTGATGCGTGTGGTGGTGCGTGCGTGGTGGTGGTGGTGTTGGTGGTGCGTGTAGTGCTGAGGTTGGTGTGGCTGCGTGCATGGTGGCGTGATGGTGGTGAAGTGGTTTGTGGTGGCTGCTGATGCTGCTGCCGACCTTGCATCGGGTTGCTTTGTAAACCTGCACAGGGTTATGGTGGTGTGATGTGATGGTGTGCTTGATGGATGTAGTGTGAGGATGAGGGCGTATGTCGGTGTGGTGGTTATTGGTGGTGGAGTGGTGTGTGGTGTGGTGGTGAGGGTGAGCGGCATGGTGGTGTGCGTGGTGATGGTGGTGTGGTGGGAATGGGTGTGTGGATGTGGTGTGGTGGCGCAGTGGTGATGGGACCTGGGCGTGTGGTGGATTTGTGGCTGGTTGAGGATTCGAGGGCGGTATGTGTTTTTGGTGTGTAGTGGTGTGAGTGGTGTGTGGATGTTAAATGGTTGTGACGTGGTGTAATGGTGTGGTGGTGTGGTGGTTGTAGTGCGAGGGTTGAGGGGCGCCGAATGGTGCGTGTGGTGGTGTGGTGGTGAAGTGTGGGTGGATGGTGGTGTGGTGGTTCAGTGGTAAGGTGAGGGCGGTGTGGTGGTTGCGGTGGTGGAGGTGAAGGGCCGCGTGTTGGTGGGTTGTAATGCGTGTGGTGGTTGTAATTGGTGTCGGTGGCGCGGGTGGTGCAGGGTAGGGTCGAGGGCGGTGTGCGTTGGTGTCGGGTGCGTGAGGATGAGGGCGGTTATGGGTGTGTGCTGGAGTAGTGCGTGTGGTTGGGTGTAGCGTGCGCGTGTAATGTTGTCTGGTGTTGTGGTGGTGTGGGTGGATGATTGTGATAGTGTGTGGTGGTTGTGGTTGATGTGGTCGTGTGGTGCGGTGTGGGGCGCCGTGCGGGGCCGGGCCCTGGTGAGGGCTCAGGGCGTATGGTGTTGTGGTGGTGTGGTGGTGCAGGGCGGTGATGCAGGTGCAGGGCGGTGTGGTGCGTTGGTTGAGGATGAGGCCGGTATGGTGGCTGTGGTGAACTAGAGGTGTGTGGGTGTTACTTGGTGGTGGTCGTGTGTGTCGCCCACTGTGGTGGTGTCGGGTAGAGTGGGGCGTTATGGTGTGTGTGTGTGTTGGTGAGGTGGTGTGGTGCGTGTTTGGTATAGGCCGTGAGGGCGGATATACGAACTATGGTGGTATTGTGTGTGGTGGTAAATTGTGGTGCGTGAGGTGGTCTGGTGGTGTGTGTGTGGTGGTGTGGTCGTGTCTGTAGTGGGTGGTGTGAAGTGTGTGTTGCCGTGGTTCAGGGTGAGTCCTGGTGATTGGTAGCGGCTGATGGTGGCGCTGATGTGATGCGTGGGGAGTGCTCTTGGTCCCCCCCCTTGAAGCTGATGATGTGTATGTGGCATGGGATGGTCCATTTCTTGGTGCTGGACAATTGGGTCTGCTCTGAGAACGTGCAGTGGAAATAATTGATAATCATTACTTTACCCTCCCTCTTCCCTCTCTACACCTCAGACCCGATGATCTTTCTCAGACATATATGACCTTACTTCAGGCTTGTATGACCTTTTACTCAGACATATATGACCTTACTCAGGCTTGTATCGACCTTACTCAGACATATTATGACCTTACTTCAGGCTTGTATGAACCTTACTCAGACATATATTGATCTTACTCATATTCCATCATGAACTTTACCCAGACTTACATGTTGCCTCTGGCTCGTTTTCACCCAACGCTTGGACCGAGTTTCCGTAGGGCCCAACGTTCGACTGCCTACGGAACGCATGCGCGCTAAAGAGGGGCGTCGTCCGAATTTGGCATCACGGAGCAGCAACGCGGCATATCCCCAACTCCCCCACCCACCCACCACCACCCCTAGTGCTGGGAAACGAAGGAGCGAAGGAACAAACGAAGTAAAACGAAAGCGGACCGCAAGGAACGAAAGCGAAGGAACGGAGGACGAAGGATGACAGGGTCTGGGCATCAGCTTACTGAAGCAGTGTCCTAGACAAGCGCATGGGACGTGCCCTACATGCAGAAAGGAAGACGGACGCACGGATGGGCCATGGATGCGTATGGCAGGGCATATCGGAAATTGGGGGAAGAAACGAGCGAGCGTGAAAAACAAGAGAGACAGAAATGCAGAAAGGGGCAAAAATTGCAGGGGAAACGTTCATTGAGGTGAGAGGCTACGGGGAATACGCCCATAGCACACGGCGCCCCGTAAACCCCTTCACCAATGCTAGACGGTTAACTAGGGAGTATGGTTTTTGCGGTTGTTTTATGCTTAACCCATGTTAGCTTCTGCCTCCAGACGATAAGCAGCCTTTGGAATTGCCTGATTGGGACCATGTCATCAGACCCAGCCAACCACCCCTGCTTTCAGAAAATTGAGCACGAATTCTTGACGCCCAGCATTCCAGCAATGTATGCTTGCTGCTGCAGCTCAGACTGTGAGCAAAGCAGGCAGAGAGCCGCTGGATGAGCGGAAAATGAGGAAAAACACGACAAAAAGGCAGAGGGGGGTTAGCAAACTATCTTTGCATTGCGTTTTTGCGTTGGGTTTTAAAAGGACTTGCCATTCGGGACTAGGAAGGGGCACTTGGCTATTCGTTCCTGCTGTTTGTGACGCACATTGAGTTGTAGCATTGCCAGGCAAAGATGGCGGTGCCCAAGTTGCCGAAAAACCGCTGCGCACCAAGGGGCATACTGGAAAAAAAGCCCCGTAAATTTAACCTTTTTGCCGAGCTCGCTTTATTTACTGTGCTAAAAACTTAATCCTGGGGACGAGTGCGTTGGATCTCTGTTAGGCTTGTTTTGGCCTCTCTTCCCCCCATTCTTTACAAAGCAAAAAATTTGCCTTCCATCTGGGGGGTTCCCGCCCCCAGCATTTGTTGAACTGCCAAGCTCCATCGCCAAAATTTCCGGCCCTTTTGCCGGGGCAATTTCCCAGGTTGGATCCTTTCCCCCCGGCTATTAAGCTTTGCTCGCGTTCTCATTTTATTCACAGCCAATTCTGCGGCGTTACTCCAAAGTGCAGCGCTGCTGGAGCAAGCCCTGGGGCAGCGGTGCTCCCTCTTGTACTAATCCACCCTAAGCCGAGTTATTTCCCCTGAGCTGATGGAATCAAGACCCGCAGATTGGGCGAACGTTTTTCGGGGGGGTGAAAATCTCTCTCTTTTTTT
>JAJSRW010000542.1:0-46012 GCA_022414725.1 Microglena sp. YARC
GTTTTGCCACTGTGACTGATTGAGAGTGCTGGTTGTGAGCTGTTGCATGATGGGGTGTTGTGACTAAAAGTGGGTGTGAGCGGGTATGCGCAGCAGGAAAAGATGAGGCCACCACCACCATTTTCTCGCGTGCAGCGGCAATTGCCAATCAGATGGTTCTCGGTTTGGAACCGCAAGTGAAAAACACCTCTTGGTGATCGTCCAAGGGTGCAAGTAATGCGGTCCTGATGAATGCGACCCTCGACCCCGCGCCCAAATTCCCGCGTCCTTCCACCATATCCCACCGATTTTCATTTCCAGATGATTCCCATTTCTATTCCCAGAACCACCACGAATTTCCATTTGCCATAGCCACCCCGACAACCACTTTTGGGCAGGTGCCACCAGAGTTACCTCCCTTATGCCACTAACCGAGCGAGAAAGGATTGTTAGAGACTGTTGCACTTCATGTCGAACAGCATCAGAAACAAACATGGCGGAGCGAGAGGAAGTTCAATCTAGGTCATGTTTTAATGCCTGCTTGCCGGATGGGCCAGCCATCGCATGTACGGGCGGATTTCGCATGGAGCTGAAATTATGTCCTGCTTTTACGCTTAGCAGACGTTCTTAGACTGAGACTTACTGATCGCCTCAAAAACAGAATCGCGCGTTCATAAAGGACAGTTGGTCCACCAGTCAAGGGTGTGCCACTAGCGCCGAGATGTCGTAGAGCATGAAGATATCGAAGTGAGAGGGGAAGCTTTGAAAGCCATCGGGGTCAGAAAACGTGTATTCAGCTTATCGCACCACTTGAGCTACTTTCATCTCCGAAGTACTAGAAATCTTGCAGCTCGCTTTGAAGACAAATTCAATTGGGGTGTTGCAGCCTCTCCTCCCAGTTAGAGCGTCCAGGTCTTGTGAGATTCTTCCAGCTTAGAGCGTTGTAGCTCGCGCCAGATGGTCAACGGTTTACTGATGAAGGGCTAATGCGGTTCTCTGGTATTCCAGCGCCTCTTCAATCAGAGAGTGGTCGGCAATGTTTCTTGACGACATGGCCCGTAGGCCTATTTGAGTGGTCGGTGTAATGGCCGTGTTGCCAGAGGCAGCCCCCAACGCGCCTGGCTTCAGTGGCAGTACCTGCCCTCTGGCATGTAATAAGGGACTGAAGCGAAATTCCAGATATAAACAGAGAGAGCAGGCCGGTACGGTGATTAGTCAGCAGCGAAGGCAGACCACATTTACCGGCGCCAAGGAGACGCTTGGTCGAAGGGAATAAATCCTCCTTACCTTTCATTAATAATGGGAATTCAGAGTTGTACGCGCAGTGGGGTTGCAGCGTGTGGTATGGCCCATAACAGTTAAAGTGAGAAATATAGTAGGTCGATAGCTTGGTCAAATAGCAAGCTCAGAGAGCTGCTTTGATTTTGGTTTACAGAGTGATAAGAAGCCCTCTCTCGCTTCTATCTGTCTTGCCCCGAACCTTAGGGTTTACGTGCAAGGTCCATTCATGGCAGTACATTCAAGCTTTGTAACTGCATATTACTCATATAGTATATATCAGCATGAAAAGCGGTGCTCTCGCTTTGTTTTATGTCTTGGTGACTCCTTGTGTACTCCCTTAGAACTATCGGTCTTGACAGTTATATGTCAGCTTCCTGTTGACTGCGTCATCGGTTTCATTCTGACAGCGCGCTCTAGCCTGTTCCTGATCAGGTATCCAGGCTACCGCCCCCTTTCCTCCACTTGGTGCCCCTTAGATGGGTCTCCTGTGCTTGCTAACTTATTCTCGTCTCCGCATTTATAGATTGGCTGTGCTGGCACACACAAAGTCCACTCTCCCGGAGTGTATCCAAGCTGATAAAGGGTTTTTTTATACGGCCCTCATTTTACTACCACTGCTTTGCGATGCAACTTCCGCGAGGACCCTCCCGCCCATTTTGAGAACTCCATGACATGGATGGTCTTTCCTGGAACGCGCGGGATGCGCAGTATCATTCTCAGGCGATGGCTGCGACGCAATCCTTCCAACGGAGGAACGGCTCCTCTTGATGATTGGCTAGACGTTTGTGCACCAGCTGCCTCTGCTAGGGTCATGAGAGTCCTTCCGCCATCGTGGAAGTAACCCCCCGGTCATTCCTCCATCTTCTCTTTCCTTTTCCTCCCCTGCCGTCTGTCGCCTCCTCGCCGTCTGTCGCTAGATGACTGTGACGTGCAGACTCAAGTCGGCGACTAGCCTGGACATCGGTGGAGATACCCGTCTTCGTCTGCTCGCGTCCTTGACGTCCGCTAACTTTCTCCGGTGTTTGAGCTCTGCCTGCATACCGGAGGTTGCCAAAGCCGACCAAGCTCCCTGCTGATGTCTACGTCGTCTTTGCCCCCTTTGCTCTGCCAGCCGACGGTCGGCTACAGGCATGAGCTTGCGCTCTAGTGGCTCTGTGCTACCTTCTGGAGAATTTTTTCGATCAAGCTGGCGGATCGCCGGCACTGCCGTAGGGTTCGCCAGAGGAGGACGACCTACGCGTCTGGACCTGGAGATTCTGGAGGTGGTAGGAAGCAGGGGGGTATGGTCAGCACCACTACGGGTGCTGCTCCTCTACCCCCCAACCGGGTGAGTCGAGCGATAGAGGGGGGGGACTTGGGATTGACTGATCATCGACGGCGGGATATTAGGACCTTTACATGCCTCGGCTCTGCTCTTCGCATCCTAGCGATAAATGTTCGAATTCTGCCTTGCGATTTGCGATTTTCTGCCATTGGTGCGATTTTCTGCACCAGGTGTGACTTGTTTGCACTGTCATTCTCGTCTCCTTTTTCCATACCTCAAATCTCGACTTCGACCTAACGCTTCCCCACCTTCTGTGATCCCAGTCTCGCAGCGCCGGACTTCGCCCATGCTACAGGCCGCAGTGGACGCCCTAGTCCAGCGGCCGATGGAGGATCTTTGGCATGATATCTTTGGTGGATATTTTTCTCTCTTAGGCTCCTTGTGACCCCTGGGTGCGTTCCGTGGTTCGTCAGAGGTTACTACTTTGTCTTCCCGTTCCCCCTTAGGTGTATGCCTTAGCTACGTAAGTTTGGGGTTCAAAGTGTTTGAGTTCTGATATGGCTTAGGAATTTTAGTTAAGTGGTATAGAGGCATGGTTGATCTCGATTAGTTGGGGCATGCATGAGTTGTTGATGATGACACTGCTCAGCATGGGTGCTAGTGTGTTATCTTTGCAATCGCGTGTTCATCTAGGGAGACACGACTCCTTCGGAGCTTTTCTTTGGGGTTGCACCTGATGTGTCGTTGTTGCGTTTGTTTGGTTGCCCTTGCTATGTAATCTTAGTATTGGGCAGTCACGCAACAAGCTAGCTAGAAAGGCATTATTTGGTAGACTGGTTGGGTATTCCCTGGTGAGTAAGGGTTATTATATTTGGGTTTCCAATGTTGCGCCAGTTAGTAGTGAGTAGTGATGTACTCTCTATCTCCAGTTCAGTTCTAAACTGTCTTCCTGGGGTTCTCCCTTTAGTATGGGTCCCCGTGCCCGCTTGCATCCTCCTGTCATCTAACGGTGATATGTTATGTGTTACCGGTTATTCCCTACGCCCTTTAACAACCCCAATTGTTGTTGGCTGGCCTGGCTGGATGTATCATTGTTGCATTCTAGACCAGGGCCTGATCTTGCTGTATTGTGTGTGAAGTTTTAGGGCGGGGGGGAGTTGGATATCCAACTATTAATCTTAGCCGAATCTCAGGGGGTCGCCAGGCCCTCCTCTGTGCCACGTTTTAGCGGTGAAGCTTTAGGATTTAGACAGCCTTCGATCATAGTGGTACCTGGATCAGGTCCATTGACTAATAGTCGCCAAACCTCCGACCACCTCGGATGGCTCGCGGGTGTCGATAATTTCCGACGCCTCCTGTCGTCCCTGGTGGATTACTCAGGTCAAGCCCATGTGATCGATGTAGCCGTTGCCGAATGGGTAAGTGATGATCTTGAACACTGGTCTAGCTTGATACTGCGTATGGCTGGGGTGTTACAGTCAACCCAGGATTCATTGTTTTAGGTGCTGCTGGTTCTCATACGTAGGTTAACATGGCCCTATGTGTGAGTGCCTATTCATCAGCACCTCCTAGACTGACTAATAGGGTAGTCTAGATTTGGTGGAGCGTTACGACGCTTTGTTTAGGCAGCTTCCTTTCAGCTGTCTTTTCTTGGTTTTGGTGGAAGGTGGTACTTAATTCAGACCACCGTTATAGCGTCTTGATGGTTTCTGACTCTTAGTTCCATAGGCAGATGGTTCGTTCGGTGGAGCTCATCATAGATTAGCTATTTCTTTTTACTCCACACTGTTTTTAGATCACCAGCCCCTCATGTGATTGGACCTTTTGTGGAGTGTAGTAGTTGTTTCCCTTCGGATTTTACTGTGAATTGGTGGGCTGGGTAATCTTGCAGTTGTACTTGCAGATGTACCGCCGCTCACCTCTTTCTTGTTTTCCGAGTGTATTTCAAGCGCCCTTTCAGTCCATCCTTTGCAGTAAATTCTTTGAAGTCCTTTTTATGCGTTTACTATTTTTTCAGGTGGACAATAAGTTTTTATGTACTATGGTTGTACATCTACCTTCTATTGTTCATTGAACTGTGTTTCCTTTGTTGGTTACAAGTTTCTTGAAAATTTTAACTTCGCATCCTTTGGATTTTTTTCAGTTGCTGCAGGTTTGGTTTTGCTTTAGTTAGGCGCTTGGTTTGTCTTGCGTGCACGAGTTCTTTGCGGTGCGATACCCACCTCTTAGACTGTTTTTCGTTAGTGCCGTAGCTGGGGATTTATGATAATTAACTTTCATACATCTTTCTTACTTCCATCTTTGAGTGAGAAAACCAGTTCATCATGGTTTTTTCATCCCAATCTAGTCATGAATTCTATGCTAAGAATAGTTTTTAAGGTAGTGGATTTTTCCATCGACTTTTTTTTTTTCCATCGTAGTCTTTAGTGTCCTCTTGTCTGCGTCCTTTAGGCTTTGATTCTCTCGTGTGCTGCGCTCACACGATATTTCAATCCGTCTCTTTGGGTTATCATTGATTTGGCGTTAGGTTCCTATTCCCGGATCGGTTTTTCTATACCGTTGTTCCCCAACTTTGATATACGATTTTTTCAGTCTTCTCTTTAGGTTAAGTTCTCGGTTCTTTCAGTCACGTTGTTCCCCTTCCTTTGGTATTAGGATTGATTTCTGTTTGGCCTCCCTGTGATTTTCTGGTTTGGTGCCTACTATTCTGGATGAATAGTATTTTTGCGCTTACCATGGATGGTTACATTTCCATTTTGGTCTCAGCTCAGCTCGGTATGACCCAAGTTTTTTTGCTGCTACATTTTCGGAGTAACTACAGTGGTTTTTGGTTCATCCTTTTCTCATCCTTTTATTTTAGACAAGGCTTTCTTCTGGTTTCCTGTTTTTCCGCCGTTCCTTAATAATTTTTGTTTGCTACCAGTCTATGGTTCTATGTCCCCAGTGCCATAGGTGGAGTACTAGTATTGTATGTCACCTGCGTCATAGGTGGAGTATCAGCATGAAAAGCGGTGCTCTCGCTTGTTTTATGTCTTGGTGACTCCTTGTGTACTCCCTTAGAACTATCGGTCCTGACAGTACTATGTCAGCTTCCTGTTGACTGCGTCATCGGTTCTTCTGACACGCGCTGTCTAGCCTGTTCCCTGATCAGGTTCCAGGCTACCGCCCCCTTTCCTCCACTGGTGCCCCTTAATGGGTCTCCTGTGCTTGTAACTTATTCTCGTCTCCGCATTTATAGATTGGCGTGCTGCACACACAAAGTCCACTCTCCCGGAGTGTTTATCCAAAACTGATAGTATATAGCAGTCTCCATCCAGTACATTCACGCGTACTAAAGACTACGCACACACGGCAGTCTCAGGATACATATGGCTCGGTTGATTAATCTCAACACAAATATCAAATTGTGCGGATAAGTAAGCAACTACTTGCGCATCTTTTACCAAGGAGGCTGCCATTGCTACTTGTCTCACATGACCCCACCCCACTGGGCCGACCGCCAGGGCACCCTCCGGGGCACCCTACTACGGTATTTTTGTGTGTGCGACCGGTTGCACATTGTGCGACGCAGTGCGACCCTTGTGCGACCCTCAGGTGTGCGTCTGTGCGAGTTTAGGGCGAAATGTACACTTGGTCGCTACGTTTGCCAAGGTGCCAGCGAGCAGGCTAGCAGGGCTGTAGGCATAGGGGTGCTCAAAAGTAACCAGCCACGTGAGCATGCGTAACTAAACCACTATTTTATGAGCTTGGACTGCTCCCATCTCCTATTCTAGTCACTTATACCCCTGGGTAAGAGCTTCCAGGTCTGGATGGGGGAAACCTATATCTAGATTGGGTGGTTGGGTGCTGGCATTAATGTGAGTGAACTGTAGACTAGGGGTGGTGTTCGTTTTTAGTGTTTACAACCTTTAAATATGGGGGAAATACAGGATCTGTTTTGTTTTTCTTGGCCACTGTTTTTTCATGTTAGGTGGGGCTAGCTTGTTCTCTCGTGTGTTTCTCAGCTGTGCCTTACCACTTCCTGGTTGGTGGTGTCATTGTGTGTGTCTAGTCACTAAGTGTGTGTGTGAGAGAGGGGGTAGGTGCTATAAAATCTTCAGGGCCAACCTCTTCAAATTTATGGACCTCGTACCATTAAGGCCTTCCATAGCAACATACTGTGGAACTGAAGGGGTGGGTAAAACGAACCTTGCAGAAGTACGCAAAAATCATGTTTGGGTGACAACTTTTATGCCACATGGAAATGGCGGAAAAGTTGAAGGGCCCCCCTAGCTTTAGCAGGCATACATGTGCGTTCAACCAGATCCCTACGAACCCAGCACATGAGCCATAGGCGTGTATCATGGCATAGTATTCGTATTTAATCAATATGCTGTGGGTGTGATGTATAGCAGTAGGTGCCTTATTACTTTTGAGCACCCCTAGGCAGAAGTGGCGAAGGAAAGAAGAGGCCAGGAGGGTTCGATTCCGGCCTGGTTAGGGTAATATGCCAAGGGGCTATCATCAGTCCCTCCCACTCCCTGCGGTCGTCGGAAGCCTCGGACCCCGATGCGCGTTCGCAACGGCGTAAACTCCAATGCATTATGCATCGTTCAGTCCAACCGCTTCAGCAGCGCGGCATCGGCGAACTCCGGCCCTCTTCGGGGTTCTGAGGATAGTAACTCAGAGGTTCTCTGCGACCTTCGCGGGGCAGCGGTTCAGCCTAGGTAGGGCAGGCGGACATGTTGCGGTTGAGAAGAGTCCTTTCTGGATGCGGTCCTGGTGTTCACGAAGCGAGGAAGGCTCTAGAGCGCAGTGAAAAAGTAGCTGAAGAATGTAGGGGCTTGAGACTTGTCAGATGGGCTGGAACGTCTCGGGAGACTTGAGATCAGCTACCTGGATACCTGCTGAGTTGAGTTCAGCTACCTGCGCGACAATCGAGTCAGCACAGGTGAGTGCACTCTCGCGCTCGTGCTGCGAGCATGCACGAGAGCTCAGAGCACTTGCCTCCCCAATATTGGCCTGTTCTGAACTGGTATCACGGACAAGGTAGTTGTGTGCCCTTCTCATGCCCTTTGCCAGATAAAACCAAGACCTTGCTCACGATCTCGATCTCGCACGATCTATTCTCGATTTGAATTCGAGCCGTCTCGTGTATGTTCCTAGCTGGTCGCTGACCCAACATTGACCCACCATTGGTTCCCCCGTCTCTCCTGTGCTGAAATTCGCATCGCTCCTTCTCGACGTCCAAAATAATTTCTCATCTCCCTTAGCTCTTACCGTCTTTCCGGTGTCCTACCCTTCTTACTCGTCTATCAAACAACCAGAACCAGAAGAAGTATCGCTACACGTTAGAATGATATCCGCCTCTCGACGCAAGCCCGAGTCTAGATCGATCTCTGGCTCAATCGTAGAGGCCTTTGAGGCTGTTGAATTTGAAGTGCTCGTGACCTTGATTGTCGTGCTCGTCATCTTCGCAGTTTATCAGATGGTATGCCGTACAGCCGTACACTTTTTCACATGGGAGTGTGCTTTGGGTGTCATTCATTCATTCATTCATTCATTCATCCATTCATTCATTCATTCATTCATTCATTCATTCATTTCATTATTCATTCATTCATTCATTCATTCATTCATTCATTCATCCATTCATCCATTCATCCATTCATTCATTCATTCATTCATTCATTCATTCATTCATTCATTCATTCATTCATCCATTCATTCATTCATTCATTCATTCATTCATTAATTCATTCATTCATTCATTCATTCATTCATTCATTCATTCATACTTTCATACTTTCATTCATCCATTCATGCATTCATGCATGCATGCATTCATTCATTCATTCATTCATTCATTCATTCATTCATTCATTCATTCATTCATTCATTCATCCATCCATTCATTCATACATTCAGTCATTAAGTCATTCAGCCATTCATGCATTCATTCGTTCATTCATTTGGTTATTTGTTTGTTTGTTTGTTTGTTCATTTTTTATATATTGTGTTAGTTAGTGTGATCATTCATGCATGGGTGCATCCAGTCATGCATTCACTCAGTCATGCATGCATTCAGTCAATCAGGCAGTCAGTCGGTCAGTCAGTCAGTCGGTCAGTCAGTCAGTCAGTCAGTCAGTCAGTCAGTCAGTCAGTCAGTCAGTCAGTCAGTCAGTCGGTCAGTCAGTCAGTCAGTCATTTGGATATTTGTTTGTCTATTTGTTTGTTCATTTTTTATATATTGTGTTAGTAAGTTTGATCATCCATTCATGCATGGATGCACCCAGTCATGCATTCACTCAGTCATGCATTCAGTCAATTAGCCAGTCAGTCAGTCGGTCAATCAGTCAGTCAGTCAGTCAGTCAGTCAGTCAGTCAGTCAGTCAGTCAGTCAGTCAGTCAGTCATTCCTTCGTTCATTCAGTCATTGCTTCGATCATTCATTTGGTTATTTGTTGGTTTGATTGTTTTTTCATTTTTATATATTGTTTAGGTTAGTTTGATCATTCATGCATGCATGGATGCACACAGTCATGCATTCACTCAGTCATGCATGCATGCATTCAGTCAATCAGCCAGTTAGTCAGTCGGTCAGTCAGTCAGTCAGTCAGTCAGTCAGTCAGTCAGTCAGTCAGTCAGTCAGTTAGTTAGTCAGTCAGTCAGTCAGTCAGTCAGTCAGTCAGTCAGTCATTCATTCATTCATTCATTCATTCATTCATTCATTCATTCATTCATTCATGTGTGCATTCATGCATTCGTTCGTTTGTTCGTTTGTTTGTTCTTTTGTCTGTTCGTTTGTTTGTTTGTTTGTTCGTTCGTTTGTTTGTTTGTTCATTCATTCATTCATTCATTCACTCATTCATTCATTCATTCGTTCATTCATCCATTCATTCAGTCAGTCATTCAATCCTTCGTTCTTTCAGTCATTTCTTCGATCATTCATTTGGTTATTTGCTGGTTTGTTGGTTTGTTCATTTTTTATATATTGTGTTAGTTAGTTTGATAATTCATGCATACATGGATGCACCCAGTCATGCATTCAGTCAATCAGCCAGTCGGTCAGTCAGTCAGTCAGCCAGTCAGTCAGTCAGTCAGTCAGTCAGTCAGTCAGTCAGTCAGTCACTGTTGTTCGTTCATACTTTCATTCATTCATTCATTCATTCATTCATTCATTCATTCATTCATTCATACATTCATACATGCATTAATGCATTTATTCATGCATTCATTCATTCATTCATTCATTCATGCATGCATTCATTCATTCATTCATTCATTCATTCATTCATTCATTCATTCATTCATTCAGTCATTCATTCATTCATGCATTCATGCATTTTTTTGTTTGTTTGTTCATTTGCTATCTATTTTGTTAGTTAGTTTGCTCATTCATGCATGCATAGATGCACTCAGTCGTGCATTCAGTCAGTCAGTCAGTCAGTGTCATTCGTTCATCATTCATTCATTCATTCATTCATTCATTCATTCATTCATTCATCCATTCATTTATACATTCAGTCATTCAGTCATTCAGTCATTCATGCATTCATTCAGACATTCATTTGGTTATTTGTTTGTTTGTTTATTCATTTTTTATATATTGTGTTAGTTAGTTTGATCATTCATGCATGGGTGCATCCAGTCATGCATTCACTCTGTCATGCATGCATTCAGTCTATCAGCCAGTCAGTCGGTCAGTCAGTCAGTCAGTCAGTCAGTCAGTCAGTCAGTCAGTCAGCTCAGTTAGTCAGTCAGTTCAGTCAGTCAGTCAGTCAGTCAGTCAGTCAGTCAGTCAGTCAGTCAGTCAGTCGGTCAGTCAGTCAGTCATTTGGTTATTTGTTTGTTTATTTGTTTGTTCATTTTTTATATATTGTGTTAGTTAGTTTGATCATCCATTCATGCATGGATGCACCCAGTCATGCATTCACTCAGTCATGCATTCAGTCAATTAGCCAGTCAGTCAGTCGGTCGATCAGTCAGTCAGTCAGTCAGTCAGTCAGTCAGTCGTTCATTCAGTCAGTCAGTCAGTCATTCATTCAGTCATTGCTTCGATCATTCATTTGGTTATTTGTTGGTTTGATTGTTTTTTCATTTTTATATATTGTTTAGGTTAGTTTGATCATTCATGCATGCATGGATGCACCCAGTCATGCATTCACTCAGTCATGCATTCAGTCAATCAGCCAGTTAGTCAGTCGGTCAGTCAGTCAGTCAGTCAGTCAGTCAGTCAGTCAGTCAGTCAGTCAGTCAGTCAGTCATTCATTCATGCGTGCATTCATGAATTCGTTCGTTCGTTTGTTTGTTTGTTCGTTTGTCTGTTTGTTCGTTTGTTCGTTTGTTTGTTTGTTCATTCATTCATTCATTCATTCATTCACTCATTCATTCATTCATTCATTCATTCATCCATTCAGTCAGTCCGTCATTCAATCCTTCATTTTTTCAGTCATTTCTTCGATCATTCATTTGGTTATTTGCTGGTTTGTTGGTTTGTTCATTTTTTATATATTGTCTTAGTTAGTTTGATAATTCATGCATGCATGGATGCACCCAGTCATGCATTCAGTCAATCAGCCAGTCAGTCAGTCAGTCAGTCAGTCAGTCAGTCAGTCACTGTCGTTCGTTCATTCATTCACTCATTCATTCATTCATTCATTCATTCATTCATTCATTCATTCATTCATTCATTCATGCATTGTTTTTGTTTGTTTGTTCATTTGCTATCTATTTTGTTAGTTAGTTTGCTCATTCATGCATGCATAGATGCACTCAGTCGTGCATTCAGACAGTCAGCCAGTCAGTGTCATTCGTTCATTCATCATTCATTCATTCATTCATTCATTCATTCATTCATTCATTCATCCATTCTTTCTTTCTTTCATCCATTCATTCGTTCATTCATTCATTCATTCATTCACTCACTCACTCACTCACTCACTCACTCACTCACTTATGCATTCCACTTCCATGCTCTATCTCTTGGCATCTTTATTTTTTTTCTTCGTGTAAGGGTTTTGAAACACCCACGACTGTTTCTCCTCCCATGCTATCTGGTACGAACTCTAGCCCCCAGCCCCAACCTCAACCCCAACCTATTTCCACCTCCAACCCTAGTGAATCTAATCCAGTCCAAAGCAGTCCAGCCCCTACCCAAAACGACATAAACCGACCCGACCTGAGCCAACCCAACCCAACCCAACCCAACCCAACCCAACCAACCCAACCCAACCCAACCCAACCCAACCCAACCCAATTCAACCCAACCCAACCCAACCCAACCCAACCCAACCCAACCCAACCCAACCCAAACCCAACCCAATTCAACCCAATCCAAACCCAACCCAACCCAACCCAACCCAACCCAACCCAACCCAACCAACCCAACCCAACCAACCCAACCCAACCCAATTCAACCCAACCCAACCCAACCCAACCTGATCTAACGCAGATATTTCATGCCAAGTCGTATGGTATCATGAACGCATGAGGTCTAGTCTTGTACCCACATCGTCGTTTTGGGGCTACACATGGCAGCTTCCAGCCAGCTCCATAAGCCAGCCACTGGGTCAAACCCAATGCTTGAAACTGCATTGGAAAGCCTGTCATGCCAGCTTTCAGGCGCACTAGCTAGCTCCAGGCTCGGCTCAAGGACAGGGAAAGAAAGCTGCCTAGAAGCTGCTACGCGTAGCCCCCAAAAGATACACTGGCTGGAGATCACCCCCATGCCCTCAGTGCTTTTCTTTTCAGCTACGAGCACCAGCTTCTAGACAGCTTCCTGACGCATCTACTGGGCTATGCGCCAAGATTTCAACATGTGTAGAATACTGATGGCATCAGCGTCCAGGTTCAGTTGACTGCGTTAGTTTTTTCTGCTGGATAGACAGTCAGGGGAGCTGCCTAGAAGCTGCAGCTCATAGCTGAAAAGAAAAGCACTGCTTGCCGTTAAACATTTGGTGTCGTGTTGTGCAAGCCCGCAAGCAGCACTGACCAGAGTATTTCCAAGTGCGCGCTTATGCGCCCTGGCGCGCTGCCCATTTGAGCCCCACTGCGCGTTTCGCGCAGTTTTTTGCAACCCCCTGTGGGCGCAGTAAGCAATTTTTGCGCTTTTTGCACTACAAAGCGCATTTTTTTGTTTTCAAGTGCGCTAAAGCGCTGGCCAATTTGGCCATTTGAAGTACCCTGGCACTGAAACCTTACTTCCTCGCATTCACAACCTACTGCCGTAAAATTGGAAATATGAATTACTTTACTTAGGGAGGCGCAGCAGGAAAGAGTTTACCATCAGGGTCGGTTGATATAATTTGTTAAAAGTAATGATAACGCCTGTTGGGGCGTGGTATTAAGGGAGCCCCGTCTTAAGGCAGTAGGGAACGGGCTGCTACTTTACCTGGACAAAGCTACCATGACGGTTGACAGCGACCGCGAACACTAAAGTGCATCCGTAGGGATTCGAACCCGGCATCTTTGTCGTCCGAGGAGCTCATATAATTTGTTATTAAAGTTAAAGATAGCTGAACATTGAATTCTCTAAGTAGTCCTTGATCTTAAGTAGGTCTTCAATCGTGCTCTCTCAATCTTGGGGGGGGCAGGTCAACAAGTACGTGTTATAGCCATTCAGCTATGATTTGAATATGAGTTTTCAAAACATTTCGTAGTTCGTACTTCCTACCTAAAACTTGAGTATTTGATCTGAGAATTCTGACATTTTGGCCTGAGAGTCAAGAATTCTGAGAATGTCTGAAAAATCTGAGAATTGTTGGCTATTTTGCCTGAAAAAATGGAGGCACGAACTACAAGACCCAAATCCACATTGTCCACTGATCCACCTCCTGATAGTCTAGAATTGTCTAATTATTTGATTATTCGAGGATGGGAAAGTCCATTTAGCCTAAGTTGGCTACCCCTGGGCTGTGACATACAGACATGCGTTAGCTGCATTGCATGCTGGGACTGTGACTACATTTTGTCTGCATTTAAGCTGGGACTGCATTTTACCCGTTGGTAAAACGAGTGTTTGGGGTTCAGTTCATCAGTTTTTTGTTTGTTTTAGCCCCCCCTGATATCATGGTTGGGCAAGTCCCTCTAGCCTAAGTTGGCTACCCCTGGGCATATGTCAGCTGCACTGCAAGATTAGATTGGAGTGTTATATGTTTTTCAGCCAACTCTGGGCTGCTCACCGTCTCCCAAGTCCAAGTCCCCCCATGCACGTGATACCCACGGAAATCAGGGAGCACTCTAAACAGATTAGACAGTTTAAAGACTCGTTCATGTTATTGTTAGCTGCACTGCAAGGCTACGCTTACAAGCACGTTGTCTGAATGTTGAATCGTATAATGCCTTTTCTTTTAAAGCCCCTCCTTTTGAGGTTGGGCAAGTCCCTTAAGCATATTTGGCCTCCTCCTGGAATGTAAGTCTGTTACAAACATGCATACAATGGGGTCGAAGTGTTTGCAGATCCTGTGGAGTGTGTAGGTGTTACGTTATAATGGTATATAGTAGAAGAGTTGTTGCAGGTGTATGAGATGCAATATATATTTATAGGGATGTCAATATCGCACTGGTCCCCAAGATTATTGGGCGATATATCATACAATATAGTACTTGACAAAATGACAAACCTATATTTTTACAGTTTGGAATGTCCTTTAATAAACTCTTTAGACAGAAATATATTTTGTTTGGAGATGGCAGTAAGAAATTATTTGGTTGCTAATACCGGTAATCACTGATCTGAGTTGAGAGGAGGGTTATTCAAGGGTACTGTAAAATCTAACTTTTGAAACGCGGATAAATGTTCTCAATATTTCACATTTTCGTTTGGGCCGGAATCGACTTTTGATGGGCAAAACTCCACGCCTCATGGCTAGCAATCTACGTTTCCAACGTCCAACGTAGACCCTCAAAAGTTTGCGTTTGGGACGTGAAATGTAAGTGTTTTGAGCAACCCTGTTTAAGAGACCTCCTTGGGCGAGAAACTAGAAACCCCTTCACTAATAAAAACATAAGTTTGTGGGACTCGATACACTAAATATCCATCTAGCTACTTTCAATCGAAAAAACAATTATTTAACATTGTCGTCGACAAGCCATGTCTAAACTGTATACTGCCTACACGTGTGAGATTGCATTCTGTAGCAGGCTGTCATTTATTGAACAACAGGATTACAGGAAGTTATGCCTGAAAGAGTGGGTTTCCGTTTGCTAGCCCTAGACCGGGGTCCTAAACGCTAAGGATTAGATGTGATCTGCAGAGTCACTCTACATACCGAGGTTGTAGGTAAATTAGGTACCCGTAAGTCGGATTGGGTAGTGGTATTGTTTGTACTCCCCATGTTTAC
Organism: Microglena sp. YARC; assembly: GCA_022414725.1. NCBI lineage: Eukaryota > Viridiplantae > Chlorophyta > Chlorophyceae > Chlamydomonadales > Chlamydomonadaceae > Microglena > Microglena sp. YARC. Next base: position 14,847 of record JAJSRW010000542.1, read on the forward strand.
TGATCGCACGCGGTGAGCAGTCTGAAGGCTGGTAGACCTGATAATGTACCTAAACCTATACCAACGTAATGCAATGTCAAAACCCCCTTCGTTGCAGCCCTTTTTATTGTTACACAAATGATTTCGTCTCTAATTGTGGGTCTCCTTGCATGGTGACTACTGCTAGCTCCGGCTTACGCAGTGGTGTCCTTAACTTCAAGTCCTGAGAGTGGCACATTACTCGGATGTAACAATTTCAATTTCAATGGGTCTCCTTGCGCAGGCCTCAGACTCGAGGATTCTGTAGCCAATGTTACGGGTACATCACTTAGGTACCTCATTGCAACTCAACCTATGATATAATTTCGGTTAGAGTTCGGCTGGAATTCGTGTTTTTAAACCACAGCGTAGGTAGTGCTTCATATTTCGTACTTCAAAATTTGCCTGAAAAGTACGAATTCTGGGAGGACTGTCTTGGATTTGACCCGAAAAAGTCGAGTGCCAACACGACCTGTCGACCTGTCTAATTCAAATCAAACCTTAACTGCTACAATCTTGTGGTATACAATGGCTTATTATTTATTATTCAATGTTCTCTGGTCGTGAATGAAGGACTATTCGGTTTAGTTATTATTACCGACCTGGACAAGTATCTAAACTGTCTAATCCGTTTATTGTGCTCCCTGGTTTCTGTGGGTATCGGCTCAAGAGGAATTGGAATTGGAAGACGGTGAGCAGCCCAGAGTTGGCTGACAAACCATGTAACAATCAAATCCAATCCAATCATGTAACAATCAAATCCAATAATAAGTACTTTGAAGACAAACTAGTTTTGTGAAGACGATGTTATAGCTCTGGGTAGCTGCCTAGCTCTGGGTAGCTGCCTAGCTCTTTTCACTCAGCCAGCCCCCTCTTCAGCAGCTCAGTGTGCACCTCAGTGCCCTTCTCCAACACTCCCTCTGCCAGCCTGGAGCCTATGGCAGCTGTCAGCGTGGCTGCCTACATGCCTAGCTACATTCTCTCAACCAGCCCCCCTCTTCAGCAGCTCAGCGTGAATCTCAGTGCCCTTCCTCCAACACTTCCCCTTCTGCCAGCATGGAACCCATGGCAGCTGTCAGCTTGGCTCCCACCTCAGGCCGGAGCACCCCATGCCTGTACTGCCACAACCACTGGTACCGCATTTCCTCCACCACCCACTCCCACTCCCCTCCCTCCTCCACCTCTTCCCCCTGCCCATCGGCAGGCGGGGGGGGGGGGCATGTCCTGGCACATACGGCCCAGGCTCTTGAGGCAGGCAAAGAGCTGGGGAATAGGAATGTTTTTTTGCATGCTGGGCTAGGAACAAGTCGTTTAGGGCGCTGACCATCTGGGGTGGGAGAGGGGTGAGGTAGCTTCCCACCTCCATGAGATTGGAGAGAGCAGTGAAGACTTGAACGCGATCAGCCTCGCTCGTCCACCGATTGTTGGGCACACGCTGCCAAAGCTTGCAAGAATCGCCTGCATTGCAACCATAACGAAATTTGAAATTTGAGCTCAAAATAAAAAAATGGAAAATTCGCCTGCGGTGCAATAAAATTTGTATAGGATGACTTGGACGTCCAATGATGTTGGAATAGTGCAGTGAAAGGCTTGCACGCAATCTGTCCACCGATTGTTGGGCACACAGTAGCCAACAGCTTGCAGGTATTCGCCTGCATTGCAACCATCACGAAATTTCGAAATTTGAGCTTATTTTTTGTTTTTTTTAAATTGAGCAATTTGCCTGCGTGGCACTCATAATTTGAAAGTATGACTCCGAGTCCATGAGTTGGACAAGTGCAGTGAAGGCTTGAATGCGAACAGCCTCACTCATCCACCGATTGTTGGGCACAACCTGGCCAATGGCTTGTAAGAACTCGCCTACATTGCAACCATAACGAAATTTGAAATTTGAGCTCACAAATTAAAAAAATGGAAATTTGCCTGCGGTGCAATCATAATTTGAAAGGATGACTTCGAGTCCATGAATTCGACAAGTGCAGTGAAGGCTTGAACGCGATCAGCCTCACTTGCCCACCGATTGTTGGGCACACACTGGCCAACGGCTTGCAGGTATTCGCCTGCATTGCAACCATCACGACATTTTGAAATTTGAGCTTAATTGTTTAAAAAATTTAGCAATTTGCCTGCGGTGCAATCATAATTTGAAAGAATGACTTCGAGTCCATGAGTTGGACAAGAGCAGTGAAGGCTTTAACGTGACCAGCATCACTCGTCACTGATTGTTGGGCACAATGGGATGCACTTGCCAACAGCTTTCAGGCATTCGCCTGGGCATTGCACCATCACGACATTTTTGAAATTTGACCTCAATTTTTAATTATTAGCAATTTGCCTGCGTCGCAATCATAATTTGAAGTACGACTTGGAGTCCATGAGTTCGACAAGTGCAGTGAAGGCTTGAATGCGACCAGCCTCACTCATCCACCGATTGTTGGGCACAACCTGGCCAACGGCTGGTAAGAACTCGCCTGCATTGCAACCATCACGAAATTTGAAATTTGAACTTGTAATTTGAATTTGCAAAATTCGCCTGCACGGCAACCGTAATTTGAAATTTGACTTGAGGGTGGATGGTGGTCACCCATTGTACGTGAAAATTAGGAGAAAGAAAAATGTGTATTGCAGACAGTTTTTTTGAATTCGGTTGGCAATTAGGCAGCTTACTAGCTAGTCAGTTTTTTGCGAGTGATTTAGTTAGCAAGTTTGTTTAACAGTCAGTTAGCTAGTTAGTTAGGTTTTAGTTAGTTTAGTTAGTTAGTTAGTTGGTTAGTTAGTTAGTTAGTAAGTTAGTTAGTTAGTTAGTTAGTTAGTTGGTTAGTTAGTTAGTTAGTAAGTTAGTTAGATAGTTAGTCATTCAGTCAGTTAGTTAGACATTTAGCTAACTTGTTAGTTTGCTAGCTAGCTAGTCAGTTGGTGGGTTGGTGGGTAAATCTGTTAGTAGGACAGTTAGCTAGGTGGGAAAGGCCCAGAGCATTTATTTTTGGCTACGAGCAGTAGCTTCTAGGCAGCTCCTGGACCTAGCCACCGAGCCACAAACCCAAAATATTTCAGTAGTTCTGGACAGCAGATTGGTGTCAGGCTTCAAAGTGCACTAGGTTAGGTTAGGCCTGGCTGAATAGCCAGTCAGAGGAGCTGCCAATCAGTTACTGAGTGAGTTAGTAAGTTAGTTGGGAAAGTTTTACTAAGGGCATCCATCCTTTCATCTCGTGCATTGTCCATACCTAACATAACTCCAAATAAGCTTGGCCTGTAAAGCTCAATTATCTGTACAGCACAAACTCAGGGCCTCCATAGGTAAAACAATTTGTCAGGTCCCAGTTCATCAGTGCTTGTTTTCGTATATAGATACCTGAATCAAGGTTGGGCAGGTCTCTTTAGCCTAGTTGGCTACCCTTGGACTGTAACATACACACGCCTGCACATACAGTTAATTAGTTGGGAAAGGCTTACCAAGGGCATCAATCCATTCATCTCGTGCATTGTCCATGTCTGACACGACCCGAAAACCGCTTGGCCCAATCTCGTCCCCGGTGGCTTGACGACTTGCCGTTCCTAGCCTGTCGCTTATCGTCGGCCACCGAGGCCCTCCACCGTACTACCTCAGCCATGTGGGCCCAAGCCAAATACGTACTGCTGAACGACGTCACACTTGACGAACTGCTGGGTGACACAACGCTTGATGCAACTTGCTGGCACTGGTGCAGCATTGCTCCGGACTCCCTCGAAGTTGCTGGCTGTACGATTGTAACCACTAGCATCAGCATCATCCACCACCAGCATCAGCACCGGCATCACCAAGGTTGTCTCCCTCTTCACCCTCCTCATTGTCAAAGTTCGAGATGAGCCACAGGTGTGACATGACCCACGGGGTGGGGAGGTACTGTACAGGCAACCCCATCGCCAGCCTGTCTTCCAGCTCCAGGCTGGCAGTGAAGGTGGCGAGAAGGTAATGAAGGGGGAGGAAGGAGGTGGCTATCCATCCGTCCACCTGAGCCTCCTTGCGGTACTGCAGGCCCCCTAAAAGCCTGCCCAGTACTGCCACCAGCTGCCCCACCTCCTTAGTCACGGTCACCTCCTGCAACAACCCAGCGCCACCGTCTGAAGGACTCCTGTATGCAGGTCATGACTTGGTTGGGTGCTAAGGTTGGGTAGTAGAATTGGTTGGATACTAGAATTGGTACTATACTATCATTTGTTAGGTCCTAGGACTGGTTGGATGGCCAGCAGCAGCGCCCACCATCCGAGGGAATCCTGTATGCAGGTCATGAAGGGTTGGGTTGCCAGGATTGGGTACTATCATTTTGTTAGGTCCTAGGACTGGTTGGAAGCAGCAGCCAGCGCCACCATCCGAGGGGACTGCCTGTATGCAGGTCATGACAGGGTTGGGTGCTAGGATTGGGGTACTATCATTTGTTTTTAGGTCCTAGGACTGGTTGGAAGGCAGCAGCCCAGCGCCACCATCCGAGGGACTCCTGTATGCAGGTAGACAGGTTTGGGTGCCAGGATTGGGTACTATACTTTGTTAGGTCCTAGGACTGGTTGGATGCAGCAGCCCAGCGCCACCATCCGAGGGACTCCTGTATGCAGGTCATGACAGGGTTGGGTGCCAGGATTGGGTACTATCATTTGTTAGGTCCTAGGACTGGTTGGAAGCAGCAGCCCAGCGCCACCATCCGAGGGACTCCTGTATGCAGGTCATGACAGGTTTGGGTGCCAGGAATTGGGTACTAATAATTTTGTTAGGTCCTAGACTAGTTGGAAGCAACGGCCCAGCGCCACCATCCGAGGGACTCCTGTATGCAGGTCATGAAATGGTTGGGTGCTAGAACTCATCCGTAGACTAGGATGAGTTCGAATCCTGTCAGGAGCATACTAGTGTCACGCTTTTTGTGGGTGCTAATATTGGGCACTATGATTGGTTGGATATTATGACTGGTTGGATGCAACAGCCCAGCGCCACCGTCCAAAGGACTCCTGTATGCAGGTCATGAATGGTTGGCTTCTCTAAGATTGGATACTAGAATTGGTTTGAATGCTAGAATTGGGTTCTAGCATTGGTTAGGTCCAAGGACTGTTTGGATGTAATAAACCAGTGCCACCGTCCGAAGGACTCCTGTTTGCAGGTTGTGAAATGGTTGGGTGCTAGGATTGGGTACTATAATTAGTTGGATGCTAGAATTGGGTTCTAGCATTGGTTAGGTCTAGGACCTGTTTTGGATGTAATAAACCCCAGTGCCACCGTCAAAGGGGGGGGGGGGGACTCCTGTTTGCAGGTATGTGAAATTGGTTGAGGCTTAGGATTGGTATATAATTAGTTGTGATTGCTAGATTGGGTTCTAGGCATTGGTTTAAGGGTTCCTAGGATATGTTTGGATGTAATAAACCAGTGCCCACGCTCCGAAGGAACTCCTGTTTTGCCAGGTTCGTGAAATGGTTGGGCTGCTAGGATTGGGTACTTAATTAGTTATGCTAGAATTGGTCTAGAAATGGTTTAGGTCCTAGGACTGTTGGATGTAATTAAACGCGTGCCACGCGTACGAACAGCGACTCCTGTGTTGCAGGTTGTTGAAATGGTTGGGTGCTAGATTGGGTACTATAATTAGTTGCGATGCTAGAATTGGGTTCTAGAATTGGGTTAGGTCCTAGGACTGTTTGGATGTAATAAACCAGTGCCACCGCGTCCGAAGGACTCCTGTTTGCAGGGTGAGTAAATGGTTGGGTGCTAGGATTGGGTACTATAATTAGTTGGATGCTAGAATTGGGTTCTAGAATTGGTTAGGTCCTAGGACTGTTTTGGATGTAATAAACCAGTGCCACCGTCCGAAGGACTCCTGTTTGCAGGTTGTGAAATGGTTGGGTGCTTAGGATTGGGTACTATAATTAGTTGGATGCTAGAATTGGGTTCTAGAATTGGTTAGGTCCTAGGACTGTTTGGGATGTAATAAACCAGTGCCACCGTCCGAAGGACTCCTGTTTGCAGGTTGTGAAATGGTTGGGTGCTAGGATTGGGTACTATAATTAGTTGGATGCTAGAATTGGGTTCTAGCATTGGTTAGGTCCTAGGACTGTTTGGAATGTAATAAACCAGTGCCACCCGTCCGAAGGACCCTCCTGTTTGCAGGTTGTGAAATGGTTGGGTGCTAGGATTGGGGGTACTATAATTAATACAATTAAAAATGGATGCTAGAATTGGGGTTTCTAGCATTGGTTAGGGTCCTAGGGACTGTTTGGATGTAATAACCAGTGCCACCGCAAGGACTTCCTTGTTGCAGCGTGTGATAATGTTGTGGGTGCTCTAGGATTGGGTACTATGATAATTAGTCTGGATGCTAGATTGTAAGAATTGGGTTACTAGAATTGCCTTTAGGGTTGAGTTTTAGGTCCTAGAACTGGACTGTTTGGATGTAAAAACTTGGAATTGTGCCAATAAACCAGTCGCCAAGACTCCATGAAGGACTTTGCAGGTTGTGAGGTTGTGAAATGGCTGGGTGCCTATGGAATTGCGGTACTATAATTGGTGTGAATTAGTGCGTGGAGAGTTGGGCTAGAAGGCGGTTCTAGAGTTGGTTTAATGGTAGGTCCTAGGACTATGTTTTGGATGTAATAACCAGTGCCACCGTCGAAGGGACTCCTGTTTTGCAGGTTGTGAAAATGTTTGGCGTCTAGGATTGGGTACTATAATTAGTTGGATGCTAGAATTGGGTTCTAGAATTGGTTAGGTCCTAGGACTGTTTGGATGTAATAAACCAGTGCCACCGTCCGAAGGACTCCTGTTTGCAGGTTGTGAAATGGTTTGGGTGCTAGGATTGGGTACTATAATTAGTTGGATGCTAGAATTGGGTTCTAGAATTGGTTAGGGGTCCTAGGACTGTTTGGATGTAATAAACCAGTGCCACCGTCCGAAGGACTCCTGTTTGCAGGTTGTTTTGAACCATGTTGGGTGCTAGGATTGGGTACTATAATTAGTTTGGCGATGCTAGTAATTGGGTTCTAGAATTGGTTAGGTCCTAGGCTGTTTGGATGTAATAAACCAGTGCCACCGTCCGAAGGACTCCTGTTTGCAGGTTGTGAAATGGTTGGGGTGCTAGGATTGGGTACTATAATTAGTTGGATGCTAGAATTGGGTTCTAGAATTGGTTAGGTCCTAGGACTGTTTGGATGTAATAAACCAGTGCCACCGTCCGAAGGACTCCTGTTTGCAGGTTGTGAAATGGGGGTTGGGTGCTAGGATTTGGGTGTACCATATAATTAGTTGGATGCCTAGAATTGGGTTCTAGAATTGGTTAGGTCCTAGGACTGTTTGGATGTAATAAACCAGTGCCCACCGTCCGAAGGACTCCTGTTTGCAGGTTGTGAAATGGTTGGGTGCTAGGATTGGGTACTATAATTAGTTTGGATGCTAGAATTGGGTTCTAGAATTGGTTAGGTCCTAGGACTGTTTGGATGGTAAATAAAACCAGTGGGCCGACCGTCCGAAGGACTCCTGTTTGCAGGTTGTGAAATGGTCTTGGTGCTAGGATTGGGGGTTACTATAATTAGTTGGATGCTAGTCAGAATTGGGTTCTAGAATTGGTTAGGTCCTAGGACTGTTTGGATGTAATAAACCAGTGCCACCGTCCGAAGGACTCCTGTTTGCAGGTTGTGAAATGGATTGGGGTGCTAGGATTGGGGTACTTATAATTAGTTGGATGCTAGAATTGGCGTTCTAGAAATGGTTAGGTCTAGGACTGTTTTGGATGTAATAAACCTCAGTGCCACCGTCCGAAGGACTCCTGTTTTGCAGTGGGTTGTGAAATGGTTGGGTGCTAGGATTGGGTACTATAATTAGTTGGATGCTAGAATTGGGTTCTAGAATTGGTTGTTAGGTCCCTAGGACTGTTTGGATGTAATAAACCAGTTGCCACCGTCCGAAGGACTCCTGTTTGCAGGTTGTGAAATGGTTGGGTGCTAGGATTGGGTACTATAATTAGTTGGATGCTAGAATTGGGTTCTAGCATTGGTTAGGTCCCTAGGACTGTTTGGATGTAATAAACCGTGCACCGTCCGAAGCGACTCCCTGTTTGCAGGTTGTGAAATGGTTGGGTGCTAGGATTGGGTACTATAATTAGTTGGATGCTAGAATTGGGTTCTAGAATTGGTTAGGTCCTAGGACTGTTTGGATGTAATAAACCAGTGCCACCGTCCGAAGGACTCCTGTTTGCAGGTTGTGAAATGGTTGGGTGCTAGGATTGGGTACTATAATTTAGTTGGATGCTAGAATTGGGTTCTAGAACTTGGTTAGTTCCTAGGCACTGTTTGGCATGTAAATAACCAGTGACGTCGAATCTGTTTTGCAGGCTTGTGAAATGTTGGGTGCTAGGATTTGAGGACTAAATAGTGTGGATGCTAGAATGGTCAATAGAATTGGTTAGGTCCTAGACGTTGGATTAATAAACCAGTGCCACCGTCCGAAGGACTCCTTGTTTGCAGAGTTTGTTGAAATGGTGCGAGGTGCTAGGATTGGGTAACTATAATAGTTGGGATGCTAGAAATTGGGTTTCTAGCATGGCTACTAGGTCTAGGACTGTTGGATGTATAACAGTGCCCACCGTCGAAGGACTTCCTGTTTGCAGGTTGTGGGAAATGTTGGCGTGCTAGCGCATGGTACTATAATTAGTTGGATGCTAGAATTGGGTTCTAGCATTTGGTTAGTCCTTAGCGACTGTTTGGATGTATAAACCAGTGCACCGTCCGGAAAGGACTCCTGTTTGCAGGTTGTTGGAAAATGCGTTGGTGCTAGGATTGGGTACTATAATTAGTTGGATGCTAGATATTGGGTCTCTAGCATTGGTTAGGTCTAGGACGTGTTTGGATGTAATTAAACCCAAGTGCGCCACCGTCCGAAGGACTCCTGTTTGCAGCTTGCTGAAATGGATTGGGTGCTAGGATTGGGCTTACTATGATTAGTTGGATGCTAGAATTGCGGTTTCTAGCATTGGTAGGTCCTAGGATGTTTGGATGTAATAAACCAGCTGGGACGTCGAGGACTCCTGTCTTTGCAGGTTGTAAATGGTTGGTGGCTAGGAATTGGGTATATGAATTAGTTGGATGAATTAGAAATTGGGTCTAGAATGGTTAGGTCCTAGGGACTGTTGGATGTAATAAACCAGTTGGGCACGGGGTCCAAGGGGACTCTTGTTTGGCCAGGGTTGTGTGGTTGGTGCTAGATTGGTACTATAATTAGTTGGATTGCTAGGAAAAACCTGTTTTGGATGCTGGTTCCAGGTTCTAAGGACTGTTTTTTGGGATCCCGAGTGTGGCACCGTCCGAGGGACTCCTGTTTTGAGGTTGGAAATGGTTGGGTTGTAGGATTGGGTACTATGATTAGTTGGATGCTAGAATTGGGTTCTAGAATTGGTTTAGGTCCTAGGACTGTTTTTGGGATGTAAATAAACCAGTGCACGGCGTGTAATAAAGCGCGAGTGCCACCGCGAAGGATCCTGTTTGCAGGTTGTGAAATGTTTGGGTGCTAGGATTGGGTACTATAATTAGTTGGATGCTAGAATTGCGGTTTCTAGCATTGGTTAGGTCCTAGGACTTGTTTGGATGTAATAAAACCAGTCAGTGCCACCGTCGAAGGACTCCTGTTTGCAGGTTTTGTGAAATGGTTGGGTGCTAGGATTGGGTACTATAATTAGTTGGATGCTAGAATTGGGTTCTAGAATTTGGTTAGGATCCTAGGAACTGTTTGGATGTAATAAACCAGTGCCACCGTCCGAAGGACTCCTGTTTTGCAGGTTGTTGAAATGGGTTGGGTGCTAGGATTGGGTACTATAATTAGTTTGGATGCTAGAATTGGGTTCTAGCATTGGTTAGGTCCTAGGACTGTTTGGATGTAATAACCAGTTGCACAGTCGAAGGACTCTGTTTGCAAGTTGTGAAATGGTTGTGGCTTGCTAGGATTGGGTACTATAATTAGTTTGATGCTAGAAATTGGGTTTCCTAGAATTGGGTTCTAGAATTGGTTAGGTCCTAGGACTGTTTGGGATGTAATAAACCAGTGCAGGTCTGTTTGCAGGTTTGTGAATGGGTTGGGGTGCTAGGATTGGGATATAATTAGTTTTTTGGATGCTAGAAATTGGGTTTCTAGCATTGGTTAGGTTCCTAGACTGTTTGGATGTAATAAACCAGTGCACCGTCCGAAGGACTCCTGTTGCAGGTTGTGAAAATGGTTGGGTGCTAGGATTGGGTACTTGAATAATTTAGTTGGGGACATGCCTAGAATTGCCGGTTCTTAGAATTGGTTAGGTCCCGTTTTAGGACTGTTTGGATGTAATAAACCCAGTTCCACCCGTCCGAAGGACTCCTGTTTGCAGGTTGTGAAATGGTTGGTGTGGCTTAGGATTGGTACTATAATTAAGTTGGATGCTAGAATTGGGTTCTACGAATTGGTTAGGTTCCTAGGGACTGGTTTTTGCGGATGTAATTAAACAGTGCGCCACGTCCGAAGGACTTTGTTTGCAGGTTGTGAATATTGGTACCTATGGTGCTAGGAACTATAATCTAGTTCGGATGCTAGCAGAATTGGTACCTAGGACTGTTTGAGATTAATTAAACCAGGGCCACCGTCCGAAGGACTCCTGTTTGCACGGTTGCTGAGTTGCCACCGTCCGAGGACTCCTAGGACTGTTTGCAGAGTGGCCACTGTCGAAGACTCCTGTTTGCAGGGTGTGAAATGTTGTGGTGCTAGGATTTGGGTTACTATAATTTAGTTGGGATTGCAGAATTGGGTTCTAGCAATTGGTTAGGCCTAGGACTTGTTGGATTGTAATAAACCAGTGCCCACGTTCCAGGATCCTGTTTGCAGGTCTGTGAACTGGTTGGGGTGCTAGGATTGCGGTCTACAATACATTAGTTGGGATTGCGTTAAATTGAGGTTCTAGGAATGGTTTAGGTTCCTAGGACTGTTTGGATTGTAATAAACCAGTGCCCGTCCGAAGGACTCCTGTTTGCAAGGTTGTGAAATGGTTGGGTGCTAGGATTGGTACGTATAATTAGATGCGTAGAATTGGGTTCTAGAATTGGTTAGGTCCTAGGACTGTTTGGATGTAATAAACCCGTATGCCACCGTCCGAAGGACTCCTGTTTGCAGGTTGTGAAATGGTTGCGGTGCTTAGGATTGGGGTACTATAATAGTTGGATGCTAGAATTGGGTTCTAATTCGGTTAGGTTCCGTTAGGACTTGTTTGATGAATAAACCAGTGCCACCGTCCGAAGGACTCCTGTTTGCAGGTTGTGAGGGTTTGGGGCTACGGATTGGGCTACTATAATTAGTTGATTAATAAACAGTGCAGTTTGCCGTTCCGGAAGGAGCTCCTGTTTGCAGGTTGTGAATGGGGTTGGGTGTCTAGACTGTTTGGTTAGGTGGATTAGTTTGAAACCCTCCTTTCCGTGGTACTCTAGATTTTGGAATAATTGCCAGAACGGTGTTTGAGATGTAAACTATAATTAGTTGGACTGTTTGCCTAGAATGGGTCTAGAATTGGGTCCGACGGAACTAGGTTTGTGACTGTTCGGTAGCTATAATTAAGGACCAGTACCGGTCCGAAGGACTCTGTTTTTGCAGGTTTGGAAGGTTGGGTGCTAGGATTTGGGTACTATAAATTGTTGGATGCTAGAATCGGAGTTTAGAATTGGTTTGTCCTAGGACTGTTTGGATGTATAACAGTGCCAACCGTCCGAAGGGACTCTTGCAGGTTGATCAGCGCACACGTGGTGCACGGGTGACAAGGATCTTAGTTGTGATGCTAGGGTATCGGGTTCAGAATGGTTAGTCTAGGGCTGTTGGATGTAATAAAACCGTGCACCGTCCGAAGGACTCCGTTTGCAGGTTGGATGGGTTGGTGCTAGGATTGGGTAATCCTGTATAATATCTATATATTAGTTGGATGCATAGAATTGGCTCTCTAGAATTGGTTAGGTCCTAGGACTGTTTGGATGTAATTTAAACCGTGCCCACGTCGAAGGACTCCTGTTTGCAGGTTGTGAAATGGTTGGGTCTAGGAATTGGGGACTGAGATTGGGTACTATAATTAGTTGGATGCTAGAATTGGGTTCTAGCATTGGTTTAGGTCCTAGGACTGTTTGGATGTAATCAACATGCCACCGTCCGAAGGACCCTTTTGGGTTGTGGATGTTGTAATAACCAGTGCTAGGCTTGGGTTACTATATTAGTGAAAGGACTGATGCAAGGACCCTGTTGGGTGCAGGGTGAAATGGTAGGACTGTTTGGTTTGCTAATAAACCAGTGCCAAAGGACTCCTGTTTGAAGGTTGTGAAATGGTTGGTGCTATTGGGTTACTAGGTACTTTAATTAGTTGGATGCTAGAATTGGGTTTAGAATTGGTTAGGTCTAGGACTGTTTGGATGTAATTAAACCAGTGCCACGTCGAAGGACTCCTGTTTGCAGGTTGTGAAATGGTTGGGTGCTAGGATTGGGTACTATAATTAGTTGGATGCTAGAATTGGGTTCTAGAATTGGTTAGGTCCTAGGACTGTTTGGATGTAATAAACCAGTGCCACCGTCCGAAGGACTCCTGTTTGCAGGTTGTGAAATGGTTGGGTGCTAGGATTGGGTACTATAATTAGTTTTGGATGCTAGAATTGGGTTCTAGAATTGGTTAGGTCCTAGGACTGTTTGGATGTAATAAACCAGTGCCAGCCGCCGAAGGACTCCTGTTTTGCAGGTTTGTTGAATGGTTGGGTGCTAGGATTGGGTACTATAATTAGTTGGATGCTAGAATTGGGTTCTAGAAATGGTTAGGTCCTAGGACTGTTTGGATGTCATAAACCAGTGCCACCGTCCGAAGGGATCCTGTTTGCAGGTTGTCGAAATGGATTGGGTGATAGGCATTGGGGTACTAATAATTAGTTGGATGCTAGAATTGGGGTTCTAGCATTGGTTAGGTCCTAGGACTGTTTGGATGTAATAAACAGTGCCCACCGTCCAGAAGGACTCCTGTTTGCAGGTTTGTGAAATGGTTGGGTGCTAGATTGGGTACTATAATTAGTGGATTGGCTGCAGAAATTGGGTTCTAGAATTGGTTAGGTTCCATAGGACTGTTTGGATGTAATAAACCAGTGCCACCGTCCGAAGGACTCCTGTTTTGCAGGTTGTGAAATGGTTTGGGTGCTAGATTGGGTACTATAAATTAGTTGGATGGCTAGGAATCGAATTGGTTCTAGAATTGGTTAGGTCCTAGGACTGTTTGGATGTAATAAAGCCAGTGCCACGTCCGAAAGGACATCCTGTTTGGCAGGTTTGTGAATGGTTGGGTGCTAGATTGGGTATATGTTAGTAGACTTGGTTCTAGAATTGGTTAGGTCTGAAGGATATTGTAATAACGCAGTGCCACCGTGCCGAAGGACTCCTGTTTGCAGGTTGTGAATGGTTGGGTGCTAGGATTGGGTATTGGTTACAATAATTTAGTTGGATGCTAGAATTGGGATTCTAGCATTGGTTAGGTCCTAGGACTGTTTTGGATGTAATCAAACGAAGTGGTCGGAAGGGACTCTTGTTTGCAGGGTGTGGAAATTGGGTTGGGGTGTATAGGATTGGTATATTAATTAGTTGGATGCTAAAATTGGTTTCTAGATTGGTTAGGTCCTAGGACTGTTTGGATGTAATAAAGCGGTGCCACGCGTCCGAGGAATCTCTTGTTTTGCAGGTTGTGAAATGGTTGGGTGCTAGGATTGGTACTATAATTAGTTGGACTAGAATTGGGTTCGTCCAGATTGGTTAGTCTAGGACTGTTTTGGATGTAATAAACCAGTGTCCGAAGGATGCCTCGTGTGCAGGTTGTGAAATGGTTGGGTGCTAGGATTGGGTAACTTATAATTAGTTGATGCTAGAATTTGGGTTCTAGCATTGGTTAGGGTCGTGAGGACTAGGACTGTTTGGATGTAAAACCAGTGCGACCGGGTCCGAAGGGACTCCTTTTGTTTGCAGGGTTTTGTGAATGGCTTTTGGGTGCTAAGATTGGGTACTACTATTAGTGGAATGCTAGAATCGGGTTTCAGAATTTTGGTTAGGTCCTAGGATGTTTGGATGTAATAAACCAGTGCCAGTCGAAGGACTCCTGGTTTGCAGGTTGTGAAAATGTTGGGCTGGCTAGGATGGGTACTGGATTGGGTCTATATTACGTTGGATGCTAGAATTGGGTTCTAGCATTGTTAGGTCCAGGACTGTTGTTTGGCATGTATAAAACCCAGTGCAGTGGGCACCGTCCGAAGGACTCCTGTTTGCAGGTTGTGAAATGGTTGGGTGCTAGGATTGGGTACTATAATTAGTTGGATGCTAGAATTGGGTTCTAGAATTGGTTAGGTCCTAGGACTGTTTGGATGTAATAAACCAGTGCACCGTCCGACAGGACTCCTGGTTTGCAGGTTTTGTGAAATGGTTGGGTGCTAGGGATGGGTACTATTTAATTAGTTGGATGCTAGAATTGGGTTCTAGAATTGGTTAAGGTCTAAGACTGTTTGGATGTAATAAACCAGTGCCACTGTCCGTCCGAAGGACTCCTGTTTGCAGGTTGTGAAATGGTTGGGTGCTAGGATTGGGTACTATAATTAGTTGGATGCTAGACTTTGGTTCTAGAATGGTTTAGGTCTGGACTGTTTGGATGTTAATAAACGTGCCACCGTCCGAAGGAACTCCTGTTTGCAGGTTGGAATGGTTGGGGCTGCTAGGATTGGGTACTATAATTAGTTGGATGCTAGAATTGGGTATTTAGCATTGGTTAGGTCTAGGACGTTTGATGTAATAAACCAGTGCCACCTGTCCGAAGGGACTCCTGTTTGCAAAGGTTGTGAAATGGTTGGGGTGCTAGGTATTGTGGTAAACATTATTAATTAGTGGATGCTAGAATTGGGTTCTTAGATTGGTTAATCCTAGACTGTTTGGATGTGTAAGTAAACATGCCACCGTCCGAAGGAACTCCTGTTTGCAGGTTGTGAAATGGTGGTGCAGATTGGGTACTATAATTAGTTGGATGCTAGTTGATGTTCTAGAATTGCGTTAGAGTCCTAGGACTTGTTGGATGTAATAAACCGTGCCACCTCCAGGACTCCTGTTTGCAGGTTGTGAAATGGTTGGGTGCTAGATTGGGTACTATAATTAGGTTGATGCTAGAATTGGGTTTCTAGCATTGGTTAGGCTCCTAGGACTCGTTTGGATGTAATAAACCAAGTGCCACCGTCCGAAGCGACTCCTGAGTTTGCAGTTGTGAAAGTGGTTGGGTGTAGATTGGGTACTATAATTGTTGGGATGCTAGAATTGGGTTCTAGGAATTGGTAGTCCTAGGACTGTTTGGATGTAATTAAACAGTTGCCACCGTCCGAAGGACTCCTGTTTGCAGGTTGTGAAATGGATGGTGCTAAGGATGCAGTAACTATGATTAGTTTGGAGCTAGAATTGCGGTTCTAGAATTTGGTTAGTCCAGACTGTTTGGATGTAATAAAACAGTGCCCACGTCCGGAAGGACTCCTGTTGGCAGGTTGTGAAAATGGTGGGTTGCTAGGATTGGGGTTACTATAATTAGTGGATGCTAGAATTGGGTTCTAGAATTGGTTTAGGGTTCTAGGACTGTTTGGATGATAAACCAGTGCCACCGTCCGAAGACTCCTGTTTGCAGGTTGTGAAATGTTGCGGGTGCTAGGATTGGTACTTATTAATTAGTTGGATGCTAGAATTGGGTTCTAGCATTGGTTAGGTCCTAGGACTGTTTGGATGTAATAAACCAGTGCCACCGTCCGAAGGACTCCTGTTTGCAGGTTGTGAAATGGTTGGGTGCTAGGGATTGGGTATATAATTAGTTGATGCAGAATTGGGTTCTAGAATTGGTTAGGTCCTAGGACTGTTTTGGATGTAATAAACCAAGTGCCACCGTCCGAAAGACTCCTGTTTTTGCAGTTGGTGAAATGGTTGGGTGGCTAGATTGGGTACTATAATTAGTTGGATGCTAGAATTGGGTTCTAGAATTGGTTAGGTCCTAGGACTGTTTGGATGTAATAAACCAGTGCCACGTCCGAAGGACTCCTGTTTGCAGGTTGTGAAATGGTTGGGTGCTAGGATTGGGTACTATAATTAGTTGGATGCTAGAATTGGGTTCTAGAATTGGTTAGGTCCTAGGACTTGTTTGGATGTAATCAAACCAGTGCCACCGTCCGAAGGGGCGGATCACACGCTCCCCCTCCCCTTTGGCAGGTTTTTTTGAATGGTTGGGTGAGAGGGCCTCAAGGGGCGGGTCTGGCCGGCTTTTTGGGCGGGGGTGGGGTGAAATGCGGCGGCGGGGGGAAACGTTACAGCTAACTCAATCTACTTGTTCAGTTACCCGACCAAAATGGAGCTCTTCGCTCTAAGCCTCGTCCAATCTATGGATTAACCCTTGGAATATTAGGTAATTTTATCGTAGGTGTCCGTTAGCAATCGACGCTGATTTTATCGGGGACTTAACTCCCCAGCCCTGTATGCCCTTACCGGACTATACTCCCGCTCGCGTACTCTCCAACCTGAGTTCACGATCGTTCGTTGAAAGAACTGCACAAGCCTTTTGGGGGTGAGGGGTGCTTAGATTGGGTATATAAATTAGTTGGATGCTAGAATGAGGTTCTAGCATTGGTTAGGTCCTAGGACTGTTTGGATGGATGTAATAAACCAGCTGCCACCCGTCCGAAGGACTCTGTTTGCAGGTTGTGAAAGGGTTGGGTGCTAGGGATTGTACTATAATTAGTTGGGATGCTAGAATTTTGGTTCTAGAATTGGTTAGGTCCTAGGACTGGTTGGATGTAATAAACCAGCGCCCACCATCCAAAGGACTCCTCTACGCAGGGCATGAAAAAATGGTTGGGTGCTAGATTTGGTTGGGGGTACTAAAGAAATCGGGTACTTTTGTTGGTTGGATCTAATAAGTGGTGGATCCTTGAATTGGTTGGGTGTCCTAGAACCGGTTAGACTGCACAACAGCCCCAGTGCCACCTTCTGAGGGAATTCTGTACACACTACACTATCATTAGATGTTGGGTACAGAATTGGTTGCAGATACTAGAATTGGGTACCCCCACCCCCACCCCACTCACCCCATCCCCGACATCCTTCGTACCCCCCACCTACAATAGCCCAACCCCAATGCCCCACACCACCCTACTCACGCCCCCCCAACCCCCCACCCCTCCCCCCACCCACACACAGTGCGGGCTCCCCCCAACACCATCAACTACAATCACCCTCTCCCCCCCCCACACACACAACCACACATCCCCCCTCCACCCCCCACTTACCACACACCCCGTTCCCCCAACAGCATCAGCTTCAACCCCAACGCATCCCCCCCCCACCCACTCCCCACGCCACGCCAACGCAGCCCAACCCCCCAATGCACTAACGCTCCCCACCCAGATACCCCTGTCATCTCCACCCACACAGTCCAACCCCAACACATCACCCCCCCCACACACACACTGTCCCCCCCACCAACACAGCCCAACCCTAAGGACCCCCCCCCACCCCACCACCTGCACACACGACACTCCCTCCCCCCCCACACCCCACACACAGTCCACCCTGGATGGAAGTTGGACCAGAGCTTGAGCAAAGTGGGCCTCCCGTTAGAGCGGGTAGAGCATTGCAGCTGTTTTCAGCCTCAGCCTCTGATGCCTCTGAGTCTTCCCCCTCTCCCACAGGTGCTGCCGGGTGGCTGTGGCAGTGGGCCAGTCGTGCGGCCCTAGCTGTCTGAGGGCCCTCCCAGGATGCTAAGTCTGGGGAGTTGAGGTGGTGGACCATGTCGGCTATGCAAGCTGTCCATAACGAAGCCTCGGGGATGAGGCCGGAGTCTAGGAGGGTGATGAGCGCTCTGGAGGGGGTTGGGTTGGGTTGGGTTGGGTAGGATTGAATTGGGTTGGGTCGAATTGGGTTGGGTTGGGTTGGGTTGGGTCGAATTGGGTTGGGTTAAATTTGGTTTGAACTGGGTTGAATTGGGTTGGGTTGGGTTGGGTTGGGTTTGGGTTGGGTTGGGTTGGGTTGGGTTGCGTTTGGTTTGGTTTTGGTTTTGGTTGGGTTTTGGTTTTGGTTTTGTTTGGGTTTTGGTTTCGGTTTTGGTTTGTTTGGTTTTGTTTTTGTTTTGTTTGGTTTTGGGTTGCGAAGTCTGAGGAGTTGAGGTGGTGGTCTATGTCGGCTATGCAAGCTGTCCATAGCGGTGCCTCAGGGATGAGGCCAGAGTCTATGAGGTTGATGAGTCACTCTGAAGGAAATGGGTTGGGGTGAGGGAGGGAGGGGAGGGGAGGCGAGGGAGGGGAGGGGGGGGGAGGGGGAGGGGAGGGGAGGGGAGGGCGGAGGGGAGGGGAGAGGAGGGGAGGGAGGGAAGGGGGAGGGATAGTGTGGGGAAGGGTGGGTTGGGGTGGGGCCGGGGAAGGGTGGGGTTTTGTGAAGTGGGCTGGGGTGGAGAGGGGTCAGGGGAAGGAGTAGGGCTTGTTTGTGTGTGTTCTGTGGTGTGTGAGTGGTTTTGGTTTGGTCTGGGGGGGGGGTCTGAGAAGAGAGGTTTGGTTTGGTCTGGGGGGGGGGGGTCTGAGAAGAGTTTGTGTGTGTGCACAGTTTGTGGTGTGTGTGTGTGGTGGTGGTGGTGGTGGTTGGTTGGTTGGTTGGTTGGTTTGGTTGGTTGGTTGGCGGGGGAACATAACGCGGGGGGGGGGGGGGGGGTAACTCTTTCCCACTACATGTTTTGCCTATCATTTGCATGCATGCGTGTGTGTGTGTGTGTGTGTGTGTGTGTGTGTGTTGTTTTGCTTGTTCTTCTTCCTAACCAACCCCAAGGGCCTGGACTTAGTTGTAGAGTGTGTTACGGAACATTGCCCATCCTATACATATATATATTGCTGAAACACTTCTTTCCTAGACATTGGAATTGATTGAGCTATAGAACAGGTCTGGGCAGCGCCTCAGGTCAAAGCGTCGTGATGCCCCATGACCAGACACCTGAGCATTTCTTTGCGCCCCATTTACTGCACTTTGACTAACATTTTAGCTACACTGAACGTTTTCTATTGCCTGAGCCACTGTATCGCAGCAGGACCGCGTTTGAACAGTTTAAACCGTTTTCATCTTGTGCGTGTGTGTGTTGTGGGGGGGGGGGGGGGCGGGGGGGGGTGGGGGGGGGGGGGCGGGGGGGGTACCTGGGGGCTGACGCAAGTTGTGTTGGCTGCGGCAACATCTACTTTAATCTTGGCCTCTATCTGGTCCCAGGTGACGTCGATGTCCTGCTCTGACGTGTATGATGCCTCCTTCATTGTGGCCATGAACTTGCTTGCTCTGCTCTCCCCACTCTGGTCAATGGCTAGGCTCGAATTTGAGGCATCCGAAGAAGACTGAGCAAGATGCAGATGCCTGGAAGGGCTGGGGGCGCTGGAAGGGTTGGAATGGCTCGGAGCTTTTCGGATTAGGAAAGGACTGAGGGTCGCATGGCGGCACTCTGGGGTCTTGACAGACGGCCGAACATGGAAAGTAGATCTAATGCCCAACGCAGAGAGCATCGGGAGGAACTGGATTAGATAGATAGGCAATTTAAGCTAATTTGTCGATTTTCTGGTGTCGTGCATGCGATGAATCGGTTTCGTTCAGAGTGCCGGTTTCCTGCAAGGTCGTGCTGGCAAGGTCGCGCTGGCAGGATAGAGCTAACTGGTCCCAACATAACGAACCGTAACGAACTCATCTTTCTTGAAGCTGCTACTCGCACGCGTGGGTTGTACAGCCGACACCTCCGGCAACTGCAGCTCCACCCACCGCCCTACCGCCAAACGTTTTGTCGGTTCGTCATTCTACCAAGTTGAACCATCACTGCTAATTAACACACCTGCTCTTCCGCAAGTCGATCCTGAGCATACTTCTCTTCCTAGCTTCTTTCTCTCTTCTCTTGTGATCCAGCTTTTCCGACAAGCCAACTGCCTCCACAGTCTGGTGCATGCTTAATTTTAGCCTCTGATCTAGCTATCCGCGTTCAGTACCGCAGCATAAGCGTCCGAGTTGTCCCCGAAGTCCCGAGCTAATGGTAAGGAGCCCCCCCACCCCCCACCCCCCCACCCATTCCGGACCCCTCCCCCCACCCCAACATGGAAGCTCAGCCACACCACACAGTTCATGGCTTGTCTGTTCTGTATTCCAGCCTCCTTTTCAGCAGCTGGATGGATCATGCAGCAATCCTCTGAACTTAACCATGACAGCGCCAAACCCCAGAACTGCAGCTAGAGCATTCTGTTATGTGGCATGCATGTGCCAGATCAACAGCCATGCTACATAGATGAATATTTCATTTTCGTACACCTGTCCAGAAGTCTCCACACCTCAATAACAAGTGGTATTATAGTTTTTGTTTACCGTCGTGAGGTGGGTAGAAGCTAACGTTCAAGGTTAGGATTTGACGAGTACATGGAGTTTGCTCTAACCTCAATGCAGAAATGACATACACAACTACCTCAAAGCTGTGTACAAGCACTTCAGTGTAAAAAAATCACTTTGTCTACATTGAGGTATAGAGCATAGCACTTATTTTGTGTTTAGAGTTGTGTGGTAGTTAGAAGCTAAAGAGACCGTCTCGTTATGCACTTCCGTAACTCATAGAAAACATGTATCATGGCTTGCCGGAGATAATATATGCTTTAAGTCGGAAAAACTTTGACCCATGCTTGGCTGCTTGCTGCATGTGCATGGCTTGGCTTGGCTTGGCTTGGCTTGGCTTGGCTTGGCTAAAAGCCGCTGCTTGTGGCCGATAAGGAAAGCTAGGGCATGCAGCATCAGTTTCCTTGGCATCCATGCTGATCCATGCATCACTGCCAATATTAATTTTGTTTGGTCAAGCCTTGCTGCCTCATGCCCTGTCACCCCTCTCGAGTATCTAGAACATCGCCTTATGCATAGGGACCGGCAGAGTATGTAATCGTATGATATTGTGTATAAATGGTAGCTTTGGCCTAGTCAGACTGCCGTCATCATATGATATCATATGATGACATGATATCATATGATACCATTTTGCCGTTCCCTACTTATGCTTGCTGTGTTGCCTCTTGCCCTACCACCTGTCAGGAAGATCTACGTAACTTGAACTTGAACATGGCTCCAGCTTTAATCTAGATAATGTTATTGTCCATGCATTGCTGCTGCATGCCCTATCACTAGGGAACAGCAATATGATATCATATGCTATCATGTCATAATATGATATTTTATGATGCTGGCAGTCTGGATAGGCTAAATTTGCCATTTATGTACAATATCGTATGATGCAATTTGTATGACATCATACTCGCACTTTGTCTACATCATGTGATATGCCGGTCCCTACCTATCACCCCTCAATTGCACCTTCAACATTTCCTTATGCATGCAGTTCTGCCTTTTGCCCTACCACCTCTCAGAAACACCTACATACTTGTATTGTCCATACCTTGCTGCCTCATGCCCTGTCATCCCTTAAAAGCACCTTCACATTGCCTTATTCATGCAGTTCTGCCTCTTTCCCTACCACCTATCAAGAATATAACCCCAGATAGGCCTTTCCTGCAGTTGCTCAGCTATATTTCAATGATCTAGACCTAAATGTATTACTGCCTCTTGTGCAGGCTTCGTGAACTCTCCCCAAGTGTTAGCTGCTAGAGCTGCATTTGTTTTCAGAGTGGCGACCCGTATGCTTTCATACAAACAAAAACAACTTCACTCCTTCTGTCTTTCCCTTTCCTGATGTTTCTTAAATTGGTGACCTAAGAGCAATTGCCTAAGTGTATTTGCGAAGTAGCTGCTGGAGCTGCAGCTAAGTGGCTGCTGGAGCTGCAGTTGTTGTCTTAAATTGGTGACCTAAGTGCATTGCTGCCTTATTCGCAGGCTTCCCGAGTTCTTGCTCAAGTACTGGCAGCTGGAGCTGCAGTTGTTTTCCGAGCGGCTACCCAAGCATGGGGCCAAGCTTTACAAAGTGAGTTCTTAGCCATTTAAGTGTTATTATGATGATGATCATGTTGATTGTTAGTTATTAGTATTAGTATGATAATAATAATAATAATAATAAATAATAATAATACTACTTTTTAAAGCATTATTCGTATTATTAATCTGGGGTCCATTAGCACTTTACGTAAGTGTTGATGGGGTTTGAGCGATTTCAAAATGAGTTATTAGGCCACACTGCAAGCCAGATTGAGTGTGTTATGACTGTCACCAGATTGGGTGGAATGGACACACCTGTATTAGATCAGTCATTTTTTTTCCGTGTGACACGTCGCAAATTGAGCAACTTGGTGCGACCCCAGTACCCTGGCCTGCCCCCAAACACCGCAGGGCTCCGCGCTTCTCTCTCCGCCCTATACCATGCTACTCTACAATCCTGATATCAGGCTTGCGTCGCAACTTTTGATACACAACCGGACCTACAGAAAAAGTGTCCAGTGTGCCCACTTGTCTGACGACGCGCCGCCATTCCGTCGCCGCATGGTGACGCATGGGTCTGGCTAAACTAGTCAAAATAACCCCCCCCCCCCCCCCCCCGCCCAACCCCCAACCCCTTTAAGCTCCGCGCTCTGCAAGATTCGGTTTTGGGAGGCAGCGTGTCGCACTGGGGTCGCATCGAGTCCCTCAATTTGCAGCGCTACGTACACCAAAAAACAGTGTGTGTGCCCAGCTCTTAGCCAGCTCCTTGGGCTTCTCGCCACTGTTTCTTTTTTGTGCTACACATGGCAGCTTCGGGCCAGCTTCATTAGCCAGCCACTGGGTCAAACCCAAAGCTGTCAGCTTGTTATGATCAATACTCATCCCTTGCTCCTAAGCCAGACCTAGACAAACCAAACAAAGCCAAACAAAGCCAAACCAAGCAAAGCAAAACTCAACCCAACCCCTACCCCAACCCATCCCACCCACCAAACTAAACCAACTCAACACTACTCAACCCAACCCAAACCAACCCCAACCTCAACCCCAACCCCAAACACCCAAACAGATGCACAGAAGTCAGCGTAGCCCAATGAGACAGTGAATGCTGCCAGGAAGGCAACGGGTGGTCTGCTTAGCTCAGAAGCTCATCTCATCCTGGGCGTGCAAACAGGGGCGCCTTGGCCTGATGTGATGAAGGTGAGTGTGTGGGTCGTGTGCCCTGATGATTGTGTTTGCGTGCCTGTATGTGGGTGGGTGGGTGTGGGCGTTGATCTTTGTGTGTGTGTTTTGTGTAAGAAGCACTTCTCATCCTGGGTCTGCAAACAGAGGCGCCTTGGCCTGATGTGATGAAGATGAGCATCGGGGTCGTTGGGCGGGTCGGTAGTATGTGTGTATGCCTGTACAGTGTGTGTGCGTGCTGGTGGGGGTTGATCTTTGTTCGTGTTTGTGTGTTTTGGTGTAAGAAGCACATCTCACCCTGGGCGTGCAAACAGGGCGCCTTGGCCTGATGTGAAGAGGTGAACATGAGGGCTTATAGCTTTGGTAGGGCTTGGCATGGGGGGAATAGCTTGTCCGGGTGGGGTTTGTGTAACCATATGTGTGTGTCATATGTGTATGTGCATATGTGTGTTCATATGTGTACATGCAAATATGTGTGTGTTCAGATGTGTGTGCATATGTGTGTGTTTCTTGTGCGTGTGTCTGTGTAAATGCGCCTTGTCATTTCTCATCTCATTGGAGTTTGTGCATGCGGTTGAAAAGATAGACAGAAGGCGCTTAGGAGCCCACGCCGTGTATAATCATGTCTGGTGATGAAGAGATAGGAAACTCCTTGATAAAGCAGTCTTCCCAGGTTGGAAATTCCTATGCAATTGGCGGAGAGTCGTGAGCAACGAAACGACAGGTGGCACTGATGGAGCTGAACGAAGCCAGTTAGTTAAGGAACAGTTGGCTTATGTTTCAGGCTTCGTTTTTTCGGTTGGTCGGTCGGTCGGTCAGTTTTGGTCGATCGGTCGGTCGGTCGGTCGGTCACACAGGTGGACAATGGGGTGAACCTTGGGGCTCTCTCCCTCAAGAAGGGGGTGCTCGGCCAAAAAGTCGGACCACTCATGCATGTGATCGCTTCTAAACCTGTTGCCTTCAAATAAGTTTTTTAAGGTTTACCCCTAAACCCTGAACCCTAAAAGCACTGATTATAAATCTTACATCAAGCAAGTACTCTCTCACCGCAGTGGAGAGCGTGCATGCGATGGTAAATTGGTATTTGTGCCAAGGAGGAGAAAAAAGTAATGATAAGGCCTGGTGGGGCGTGGTAATAAGGGAGCCCCGTCTTACGGCGTTAGGGGAGGGGCTGGTACTCTACCTGGACAAAGCTGCCATGGCGGTTGACAGCGACCCGAACACTTAAGCGCACCCCGTGGGGATTCAAACCCGGCACCTACATCATTCAAAGGAGCTCTGCCATTGAGCCATTCGTTGAACAGAAATTAAGAAGGAGAAGGACAATCGCTATACTAAGTGCGGGCCCGTCTGAGTGCGGGTATTGGAATGTGTTCTTAGGTTTAGAGGTGGATGTACGCAATCTGTACCCCAGGTCAAGCAAAGCTCTGTGGACCCCTGCTGATGATTGATTCGCACCCTTGGGGTAGGGGGAAGCTGGTCAGCACGAAGCTGTTCAGCTCTTCTTTTTCCTAAACCACCTAAACCACTAACCCTAAACCACCTTAACCCTAAACCACCTTAACCCTAAACCACCTAAACCCAAGGGCTTGAACCAAGCTTCCCCCCACCCACCCTTTGGCTGTACTGCAGAGGTACAAGCACTTGTTTTCGAAAAGAAATGATAAGGATGGCTCTTTCTACTTGACGTCCAAGTAGTGAGAGCGAAAGAGGCACTGGAGGCCGTCCGCAGTATGAGCGCTTGATGGTAGAAAGACCCCTGAGGAGGAGACAGCCGCTCCAACAGGTCCACCTAAGGAGCTGAATGGAAATGATAAGAAGGTGGACAAGCAGTGAAGCTGGCGGTGAGGGTAGCCTCCACGCAGCTGCCCCACAGGGCCCTCCAAAGGAAGCACGGCTGGCGGTGAGGGTAGCTTACCACGCAGCTGCCTCTCACAGTGCCCCCCTGGGAGAAGCATGACTCCTTCTACTTGGTGTGGGGGACAAGCAGTGAAGCTGGCGGTGAGGGTAGCTTCCCACGAGCTGCCTCACAATACCCCCCTGGAGAAGTATGGCTCCTTCTACTTGATGTGGGGTACAAGCAGTGAGCTGGCGGTGAGGGTAGCTTCCACTCAGCTTCTCAAAGGGATGCTAGAGGGTGAGAAGAAGGTTTGCAAGCAGTGAGCTGTCAGAAAAGCTTCCACACATCTGCCCCACAAGGATCTGCAGGAGGGTGAGAAGAAGGGGACAGGCAGTGAGCTGGCGAGTATGGAAGCTTTCACACAGCTGTCCACATGGCCCCCAGGCAAAGAACTGCAGGAGGGTGAGAAGAAGGGGGGCCAGAAGAGCGGTAGCAGTTGGATAGCTTCCACGCAGCTGCCCGAGCAGCCTGCTGGAGGGTGAGAAGGGGGACACGCATGTGAACTGGCTTCGAAGGCTGCCATGGGTTCAGCTGGCATTGGAGTATCAATAATATGTAACACTCTGACACAAGCAGGCCAGTGTCATATGTACGGAAGACTAATGTTCCTTTTTGGGGCTACACACGGCAAAGCTTCCGGTCAATTCCATTAGCCCAGCCCAATGGGCCAATCCCAAAGCTTTTAAGCTGCATTTGGGGTGCCCTTTATGTCGGCTTCAGGCACACTATGTAGCGTCGGGTTTGGCCCAAGGACAGGGAAGGGGAGCTGCCTAAAAGCTTCTGCTTGTAGCCCCAAAAAGAAACAGTGCAGAAGACACGAGAGGATGAGGGTCTAGCTTACTCCCAAGATTGGATCGCAGCTTAGCAACTGAAAAAGTGTTTTGCAATAAGCTGTTGGCTAGCTGTCAGGATTTGTGCTGAAGCAATCAATATTGCTAGGGTACAGGCCCCTGGTTCACTCTTTTTCACTCTTTGGCAACATGTAGCTGCTTCTGTGCGGCCTCTCCCTCCTAGTTCCCGCCCCCCAATGAAGGTTTGGCCTGAGTATGACACCTCGTTAACTACTGGGGACGGTGCCGATTATATCTTACGGTTCGACGTCACCGAGGCCTTCTTCACATAGCCAAATCGACCCGAGGCCTTTGTCCCCAGCGCCACCTGCGGGTGAACATGGGCCGGCCACCTCAGGTTCTTCGCCTTCTTTCTGGCATCACCGCTTTGTCTGCTACATTTTTGCTCGAATTCAGGGGACCAAGGTGAAGTTTGAAGAAAGTGAATCCTGGGGGAAATGTCGAGATGGTGATTTTGTGACACTGTGACGCACTGACCTCTGACGAACGGATAAACGTGGCACTGTGACATGTCCGCCATTTCTTGTACTGCCGGGTCTTTAGATATATTGCCGTGCGTTCACCTCTGGCTCTTGCCTTCTTGGGTCATAACCTTGAAGCCAGCTAAAGTCGTAGGACGAGTGGGTGGGGCTAGTGGATGGTTGTTTGGAGGGAGAGGCTAGGCTTTTCGCTGCAGCAAGCCGAGGACCAGGGTACTTTCAGGAGGACCCCCAGCTATGCAGCCTGAGGCGAAACCATAGGAGGCAGCTGGGCTCTCCAAATCGATCATTATATGAACAAGTACAGTTGGGTGAGGCCATCTTGAGAAAAACGCTGTCTGTCCGGGGCTAGGCGAGGCTCTTCGCTGCAGCAAGCAAGGACGTGCTGTGGATCATGCTGCTCTGTGTGTATGTTTCAGTCCCAGGGGTAGGCCAAATCATGCCAAGGGACTTGCCAAGCGTGATAGGAAGGGCTTGCAAAACAATAGCCTGCTCTGTGTATGGTGTATCTGCTGACATTTAGGATAGAAGGCGATTCAATCTAGGGCAGCCAGAGACAGGCTAGAAGGGACTAGCCCGCGACAAGAGGAAGACTAAGCAGTTAGCTGCGGGATGGTTGGGTTGGGTGGGGTATGTGGGGGGGGTTATTTGGCATTTCATAGAAGGTATAGCATATTCTTATTAATACGGCATGAGATAAATTAATATACATTACGAAGACTTAAGTATCAGATATTTGGTATTATGGGCATTATGAACAACCGTCAAGTAACTGGATGATATCCTACTGTCCTTAATACCAAGTCCTGGCATTGGTTGACTGTTGGGAGACATGTCGTCTCTAATATTATGCTGTGTAAGAATTGGAAATTAATTGTTTCATGTTTTTTCAGTCAACTCTGGCAGCTCACCGTCTTCCAATTCTAATGTCCTCTGTGCGAGTACACGGAAACCAGGGAGCACACATAGTGGATTCGAACCCATGATAAGGATGTGGAGACTATTCATATACTCCGCTGGCCCGCTCTACCAACTCACTTTATGCCATTGCAGTGTATGTGTATGTCAGGGTTGTTGCAGGACGCTAAAGAAGCGTTCGTCCGTCGCAGACGCAACATCGAAGAGTCCGTTTTTGTCGCAGGACGCAACGTGGAGAGGTCCGTTGGGCCAGCAGGAGGGTCCGTTTACAGTTGGCATTTACATTACATACACTGTGAGAGAGTCTACTGAAAAGCCGCGAGGGTGTATGATACTCTGTGCTTCATTAAACAAAAGAAAAAAGCCCACAGAATGCAAAAAGAATCATACATCAGGGGTGTGTCGAGGAACAAACAAAACCAACCTCCAACCACCATTTTTGGTGGCGTAGGTATTAACCCTAGAGCCGGGACCCAGATTCTCAACCACTTACAGTGGCGGAGGTAAGAAGCTAACAAATGAGAAGTCAAGGAAGAAAAGAACTAAAAAAGGGATATAAATTTACGGTGCCCACTAAGCAGTCAAAGGGCTTCCTGTCTTGCTTCTTGCTACAAGTAGAAAGATAGAGTGCGGGCTAGGTTCTCCAGGAAAGTCTTAGTGGCCATTTCCATTCGATAAAGGTTCTGATGTGGAATCGCAGAGATTCCACATTGCCATACGGTTAAGTTGGTAACGCTCGATGGACATGCCTATAAGATTATCTGTAACAGCTTCTGGTAGCGGAAGGCCGGATATTCTCATTATAAAAATGGGCACTTCAACATATGCGATTTCGTCCTCAGGTTTTTGGACCTCACACATTTGACAGTGTCTCATTGAACGAGGGATGTGTGCTCTATCCACTAATCCCTATCTTTCTGTGTTCAGCCAATGGGAACCCATTCTAAACTGTGCTAAAATAGAACGATTCTGACCTTGCTTAATGTTAGGCACGATGTAAGAGGGAATCAAGCCCATTCCATCATTGCAGTTGGCTTCGAACCATTTCTGGGTATCGGAGGCGTTTAAAGCACACCTTCTCTCACATCTGGGATGGTCTCTGACTGCATTGGGTCACTTGGGTACTTAAGACACTCCATGAGGCTCTAAAGACTTCAGAATAATACCTTTCGAATCGATCAGCCTCCAAAAATGTTGAGGTTTTTACTTGGATCCTGACGCTTTGTGGAGAGCACCTACGAATGTCATGAACCCAGCAAATGTTGAATCAAAAGATTCTCTCAAGACCATTCATAAATGAGATCCTCAGGCTTCTCAGGTATGTTTACACGACACGAGTGTTGGAGGGATATTGGCAAGCCGAAAATAGGGCTGAAAGGAATGCCAAACTCGTGACATAAGGGCTAAAAGCAAAAGAACATTGAAATAAACTAACCCCAAACCGATTGTTTTTAATCGGACGGTGCTCTGAATATATACGTTGACTTCAGTGATAAATGGCCAGTCGCAAGTGTAGTGTGCCGCCCTAATTAGTTCCTTATGCGAGCTTATCATCGCCTGCATGGGAAGTCTTGCTAGTGAGCCAAGAAGTGATCTCGCCAGCATGGCTCCTGATGAGCCACTATTCATTAAGAACTTTATATTTTTTTGAGTGACGGCTGGCGTCGATAACTTACAAAATACGTTTGATCCATTATCTGGTTTTGCTCCGTGTGCTGTTTTACCATGCCATTTCGTACGTGGCATCCGCCTGAAGTGTAGGTACGGGGTCATCACCGACTGGATTATAATGGGTTATATTGAAGTGGTTTGGGCTAGTCCCTTGTTTCGGTCATTAGTTGAGGGTGATGGGTGTGGTGGGCACCGTGATAATGGTAACAGGCTCTATGCCATTAGTAACACATTAGTGCAGAGAAACATGTGACATGATCATACGGCCAAGTCGTGCTTGTCACTGCGACTTGTCTACTGCGTCATCGTGAGGTCCAGAAGGGACCATTGCAAAATATGACATTGGGAACACATTATGTGATGGACTTCTTGGTATGGACATGGAACATGCGTCCGTCCCCCTCGACTGCCCATCATTACGTGGGATTGTTATAGTATTCAGCCATAGTTACCCAGGAAGCCCGCCGCGCTCTAACTAAGCTTAATCTGGGAAGGGTCTCCAACCTTCCACAAGATCACGGAATTCCAAATTCCGCGGGCAGGTGTCTACATGGCCAGTGATCAATGTGTTTTTCTATCCTGTTGCTCCCTGCCTTGCCGAGGTGTGCTTACTGCACCGGTTACTTGGCGTGTCAGGAGGGGGGCCTCAGATTGGCGGGGACATTTGACCGTTACATTCGTTGGAGACTGATAGGTTGCATCATACATAGTAGCAAGGCACCTCGAGAGGCTAGGGGATCCCTACTTGTGCAGGAGTTAACGGCTGGCGTGATCAGGGTGGTAACCGATCTGTTGTTTATAGAAACAGCACGAGGCTGATATGATCAAGGTGTGACACGAAGTGCCAACGGCTACGGCATATAAGCAGTACTGTAACATCCCATTGTGGTCGATCCGAGTAGCTAAAGGAATCCGCCACATAGTATCCTTCCTCGAATGTAGGGCGTAGTGGGTTAAGGGGGCAACACCCCTCCTGAGGATAATAATAGTGACAATATGAAAGACGTGTAGTTTAGGGTCCACGTTTAGCGAGGGTTTGAGTGAAGAATACACTATGACCTTTTTCAACTACCGGGGTAAGGAGAAATTGTTTTATGTTTGCTGAAGGATTTTCACACACGTGAGGTTAGGGAGGTGGGAGTGCGGGGAAGTGTGGGAGTGTGGGACCCCTTTGCACAAAACTAGCGACCAGAAGGACTAAGGAGTAATGTAAGCCTATACTGCGAACGAACAAACGAACGAAAAACCTTACCTCGAGAGATAATGCGGACTGCCGAATCGACAAAATATGACCCACAGATACCTCTCGAAGAAGTTGTACCGGCTAAGTTGGTTACCGACAGGTATGATCCATGCAGTACGGTGTTCCGTTCTGACGAGGACTGACACAGCCTAGGATTTCAGTCACAGCTCCTTACGAGGTTCAGTGCTTTCAGCACGCACCCCTAACACACACACGCCTCTCCAACATGCGCAGGGTTCCATGTCTGAAGTTGCCACTGTGGCCTTCGGGAATGCTGCTAGGGCCGTTTTCAGGATCAGGATGTTCGGACTACCGCGGCGCCCCCACAATCTGGCGGGTACATGGGTCACAGGCCAGCTTTGCCGAGCAGTATGGACTACATTGCGCGTTATTCCCCTGTCACTGGAGCTGCGCAGGTCGGCCGAGCTGGTAGTGGAAGTCGGTGGAGGGGGATGGGGCACGTCGGAGTGACAGTCGCCGGAGGGGTTTTCGCATTTTGGCCGAGTCATGTACCAATGCGGGAGCCCGCTGCCTGGACCGTATTATGCATTGAGAATGAAGTAATTTACATGATACTGCCCTGCGAAGCCGCATATCCGAGGCTTTCCTAAAACGCGCTCCAGTCCCTCTACCTCACACTCGCCGGTTGGCAACTCTCCTTCTGCCTATCCGAGCCAGGGAAGCTAAAAATAGACCCCTCACAACTGCTCGCCTAATCACTTCCTCCTTGCACTCCTCCCATTCAAATTCCAACTCCTCTCCAAATGCGCAAGTCGAGCATCCTATAATCATGCCTGAGAAGAACGCCTCCCCAAATGACACTGTTGCTTGCGTCAGATGACAGCTGGTTCTCCGTGAACCAACCCACGCCGCACCCGCCCAGTGCGGTTCCGCGTTCCTCCGGACGTCGGTTCCGCCAGTGCGGCTATGCTACGATGGTGTTGTGATGTTGGTTTACGCA
>JAJSRW010001133.1:0-25276 GCA_022414725.1 Microglena sp. YARC
CCGGGAAGAGAGATTATTTGTATCTATTTTTGCATATATAGAGATAGCCACCCACCTGAAGCCCTGAGGCGCTGGTGCCATTGAGGGGGGCCCTTGCTCCGTCAGTAGTCCATGCACAGAGGAGAGGCACTCACGATCCAACTCCTTAAATATTCACTTTTGATCTTTTCTTTGCCTTATGCTGTTGCTGTTGCTGTGATGCTGCTATTGTTGTTGTTTGTTTGCTGTTGTTGTTGTTGTTGTTGTTGTTGTTGTTGTTCTTCTTCTTCTTATGTTGCTGTTGTTGTTGTTGCTGTTCTTCTTCTTCTTCTTCATCTTATGTTGCCTGGTTGTTGTTGTCATCGTTATTTTGACTTCTTCTTATGTTGCCTGGTTGTTGTTGTTGTTTGTTCTTCTTCTTCTTATGTTATGTTTGTTGCTGTTGTTGTTGTTGGTTGTTTTTCTTTCTTCTTCTATGTTGCTGTTGTTGCTGTTGTATTGTTGTTGTTGTTGTTGTTGTTTTTTGTTGTTGTGTTGTTGTTTGCCCGGTTGTTCGTTGATAGTTGCGTGCTGTTGTTGTTGTTGTTGTTGTTGTTGTTGTTGTTGTTGTTGTTCTTCTTCTTATGTTGCTGCTCTTGTTGTTGTTGTTTGTTGTTGTCTGTTGTTGTTTTGTGTTGTTGTTGTTGTTGTTGTTTTCTTCTAATGTTGCTGGCTGGCTGCTGCTGCTTGTGCTGCTGCTACTGTGTGTTGTTGTTGTTGTTGTTCTTCTTGTTGCTTCTTCTTCTTCGTCTTCTATGTTGCTGCTGGGTCATTGGTCATTGTCATTGTTTGTTGTTGTTGTTGTTGTTAGTTGTTGTGTCAGTTTTGGTCTAAATTTAGTTTTTACTTGTATATTATGTATATATATGGTCCTTGTACCTGAAGCTCAGAGGGCGCTTTCGGGTGCCTTTATTTTATGGGGGGGGCCTTGCTCCGTCCAGTAGTCCCATGCAGCAGAGGAGAGGCACTCACGAATTCCTACTCCTTAATATTCCACTTTTTGATCTTGTTGTTATTCTTGGTTCTTATATGTTGTTGTCGTAGCCTCTGCATGCTGTTGTTGTTGTTGTTGTTGTTGTTCTTTCTTCTTCTTCTTTCTTCTTCTTTTAGGTTCTTAGTCTTAAATTGAGTTGTATTTGTATCTATTTTTGGGCATAATATAGGATTTACCACGTCACTGAAGCCCTGACGGGCGCTGGGTGCCATGAGGGGGGCTCTGCCTTCGCGTCAGTAGTCCCATGCACAGAGGAGAGGCACTCACGATCCCAACTCCTTAATATTCACTTTTGATCTTATTCTTATGCTTCTTATGCTGTTGCTGTTGCTGCTGATGCTGCTATTGTTGTTGTTGTTGCTGTTGTTGTTGTTGTTGTTGTTGTTGTTGTTGTTCTTCTTCTTCTTATGTTGGCGTTGTTGTTGTTTTGCTGTTCTTTACTTCTTCTTTCTTCATCTTAGCTGCCTGGTTGGTTGTTGTCTATCGTTATTTACGTTCTTCTATGTTTGCCGTGGTTGTTTGTTGTTTGTTGTTTCTTCTTCTTTCTTATGTTCTGTGTTGCCTCTTGTTTTGTTGTTCGTTGTTTTTCTTCTTCTTCTTATGTGCTGTTGTTGCTGTTTGTTATTGTTGTTGTTGTTGTTTGTTGTTGTGTTTGTTGTTGTTGTTGTTGTTGTCTGTGTGTTGTTGTTGCCGTGCTGTTATTCTTTTGTTTTGATGTTGTTTTGTTGTTTGTTGTTTTCTTCTATCTTTATCGTTGCTGCTCTTGTTGTTATTGTTGTTGCTTGTTAGTTGTTGGCGTTCTGTTGTTGTTGTTGTTTCTTTCTTCTATGTTGTGCTCGCTGCTGCATTGCTGCTGCGCTTGTAACTGTTGTTTGTGTTTTGTTTTTTCTTTCTTGTTTCTTCATTCTTCTTCGTCTTCTTCTATGTATGCTGCTGTCATTTGTTTCATTGTCATTGTTTGTGTGTTTGTTGTTGTAGTTTTGTCTGTCAGTTTTGGTCTTAAAATTTTAGGTTTACTTGTATAGATGTAATATACTATCCTACCTGAAGCTACGAGGGCGCTGATGGGTTTCCATTAGGCGGCGGGCGCATTGCTCCGTCCAGTAGTCCCCCATGCCACAGGCAGGACACGGCACTAACACGATTTCCACTCCTTTATATATCACTTTTGATCCTCTTTTGATTTTCTGTTCTTCAACTATTTGTTGTCGTACCTTTCTGCATGCTGTTTGTTGTCTGCCACTGTTTCTGTTGTGTTAATTCTTCCTTCTCCTTCTTCTCGCTCTTCTTAGTTCTAGTCTTAAATTGAGTATGTTTTGGTATCTATTTTGCATATAGAGATAGCAACACCACGCTTGAAGCCCTGATGCCCCGGGAGCTGGTCTGCCATTGAGGGCCCTGGCCCGTCGCAGTCAGTAGTCCCCATGCACAGAGAGAGACACTCACGCATCCCAACTTCCTTTACTGATAACCGATTCACAGCTTTTGTTCGCTTTCTTATTGGTCTTATTCTTATGCTTGTCTTATTGCCTGTTGCTGTTGACTGCTGATGCTGCTATTACGTTGTGTATGTGTTTTTTGTTGTGTCTATCTTCTATATTATGCTGCCTGTGTGCTGCTGGCTTTTGATTTGTTTGTTCGTTGCTTGTCTTTCGTTCTTTCTTTAGTTCTGCGAGTCTTTAAAAAATTAGTTGTTTTTTTGTCAGGAGAGTGGGGGCAACTGTGCTAAACCAAAAACATGACGACCCATCCTCTAAAAACAACTTTGTTACAAATGATTCATTGAGAGCGATGAAATTCCGGTTTTTATTTCTCTTGATTTGGGCTTCCCGATAGGAAAAAAATAACCGCCCACCCTAAGTTAACTTGGGTTGGGCCACTGGTTATTCGCTGGGGGGGGTGGGGGACCACGAACTAGGCGCGCATTCGCGTAGCGTGGGCCCTGCATACAAGCGGGCCGTCACTACGGTAAGGAAAAAATCTGACGCAATTTTCAAAAACAAATGTACTTTCCAAGCCACTTTTTTTCTTTCTAGCCATCAGAATAGAACATGGGAGTGGAACTAGGTTCCAGTATCCGAGCCCCTCTAATAAATAACCAGTACCAAAAATTCTATATGGGCAGGAAGAGACCCACCACATATTTTTGGCCCAGGGCACATGGGCGGGGGAGGTGGGGGAGGAGGAACATTCCCTTAGGCTCTCTCTTCTCTCTCTCTCCCTCCTCCTCTCTCTCTCTCTCTCTCGCACACAGAACGCCCTAAACCAACACTGTACAACGACGTACAGAGCGAGACCTCCATTTATTATTTTTTAGTTTTTCCATTCCCCGTCACTGTGCGTCTGCTTTGTGTTCTGGTGACTTTAGTGCTAGTTGCTCGTTATTCGATGAACCACAATCAAAGCACCACTAAAAGAAATTAAAAACAATCAAAAACCTCGCAACAAGTGTGGTAAAACATGTTGCTGCTTAGCGGCCGTCCCACGGAAACTCAGCGCCTTCAGAATTATCGTGCCTCTTGCGGCTTGGCGCTGACGATTATTCTTAATGCCTGGCATTGAAGCTTGGATTGAATAGGCCTGATTACTTTGAAGAAATATTTATGAAGCGTGGGCACATTAGGGTCCCGAAGGCGCGGCCCTGACCCACAACCCCCTCACCCCAAACAATGTAACATTGATGATGATGAAGATATTTTTCCTACGTTTTCAAACATTCCCAATAGTCTCTAGACCAACCTCATGGATAGGCTTTGCAACCCTGTAAAATGAGCCTAATTAGACACCCAAATTACACTACTGGTGCCTGAGATAGTGATGCGAGTCAGTGGGTTCCGGAGCCGGGGGGGGGGGGGTGGGGGGGGGGTCTGCGGAAGGGTGCTCAGCACTGTTTTTGGGATGGGGTCTTTCACTTTTTTTTTTATTCATCTCCCTTGGTATTTTGTATCTATTTTTTTGCATATATAGAGATATCCTCCCACTGAAGCTCTGAGGGCGCTGGGTGCCATGAGGGGGGCCCTTGCTCCGTCAGTAGTCCCATGCACAGAGGAGAGGCACTCACGATCCCAACTCCCTTCTCTCCCTGTAGGATTGACACCGCACGTTTGTGAAGTGTGAATTAGTGAAATGTTGAATGGGAATATGTGACTTAATAGTGATTGATATAGTGAATTGTGAATTTATATAAGTGATTTTAATTGTGAATTTAATTGCGAGTTGAATTGTGAATTATTGTGGGTGTGTCAGTCTACCTTCTCAAACATTGAGTCTGCCCTTCTCCCCCTTCCCTTCGTATACGTCACCCCCCAGCCTCTTGCCACATACCCCCACCCACCCCGCCACCCCACTCAGCCCTCCACAACCCCATTCCACCTCACAAACATTGCCAGATCCTTTCACCACACTATGCCTATTCGCTTCCACACCTACACTACCTCCCTTCCCCATCCTCCCTAACCGCCCACCCCACCTGACTTCCCATCCCACCTCCACCACGCTACTCCGCCCACCAACTCTGCTTCTTTCCCCCACCCACCCTTACCACCCACACTACCTTCTCCTCCCTCCCTATCTCCCAGTACCACACCCGCACATCCCGACCTCGATCATGCATATCTAATATCGGCTGACATGACGGACATTCTAATGCGCTGAATGCTTTGAAGTTCAATCAGAAAGGTAGGTAATCGGAGCTGGATAGAAGCTGCCATGCCTATCTACAAGCTGACATGAGGACATCTAATGCAGCTGAATGCTTTGAAGTTCAACCAGAAAGTAGGTAATGGAGCTGGATAGAAGCTGCCATGCCTATCACTCTTCGAGGATTAGTTTGAAAAATTTTGGACTGCTGTGGAGCAGCTTGCTTGGATCAACAATGGCTCGTTGATGACAACCACCACACACACGCAGATGTTGTGGAGCAGGCTTGTCTTGGTTTAACTACAGCTGTTGATGACAACCCACCACACACACACACCACTACCCACCGGTCTACACTTAACACAGCTAACACCGACACCACACCCCCACACTGACCACACCGACACCACAGCTACACCGACACTACACCACACCACACCACCACCCAACTACACACACACCACACACACCACACCCACCCACAACCTACTACACACCGAAACCACACACCACACCACACCAGTATTTCATCACACCACACCACACCAGATGCTGCTGGGGAGCGCTTGTCATGCGTCAACCAAATAGCCTGTTGAATGACAACCACACCACACCACACCACACCACACCTCACCACACCAGATGTTGGGGAGCAGGCTTGTCATGCGTCAACAATAGCCTGTTGATGACAACCACACCACACCACACCTCGCCACACCAGATGTTGGGGAGCAGGCTTGTCATGCGTCAACAATAGCCTGTTGATGACAACCACACCACACCACACCATACCTCACCACACCAGATGTTGGGGAGCAGGCTTGTCATGCGTCAACAATAGCCTGTTGATGACAATGTAATGTCTTTGTGGCCTACGAAAAGACAAACGTGTTTCACCCTTACTCCAAAAATATGGAATCAGAGTTTCCAGGGTGGAATCGTTCAGGCTGTAGTGGCAGTACGACAGTACAGTGTCGACCGTGCCTGAATTCGCAGAGTGAAGGTGACAGCAGAGCATTCAGACAAGGGTGGCAGTACGAAAGTACATCAGTCATTGTGGCAGTACGGCAGTACAGTGTCGACCGTGCCTGAATGCGCAGAGTGAAGGTGACAGCAGAGCATTCAGACAAGAGTGGCAGGACAAAAGTACATCAGTCATTGTGGCAGTACAGCAGTACAGTGCCGACTGCGCTTGAATGCGCAGAGTTAAGGCGACGTCAGAGCATTCATACAAACGTGGTAGTACGAAAGTACATCAGTCATTGTGGCAGTACGACTGTACAGTGTTGACCTTGTGCTTGAATGAGCAGATTAAGCGACGTCAGAGCATTCATACAAATGTGGCAGTACAAATGTACATCAATCACTGTGGCAGTACGGCAGTATGAGGTGCTCTACGTCAGAGCATTCAGACTAGTGTGGCAGTACTCAGTCATTTTCGTAGCAGTAAGGCATTATGAGGTGTTCTACGTCAGAGCTTTCAGACTAGTGTGGCAGTACATCAGTCATTGTAGCAGTACAGCATTATGAGGTGTTCTACGTCAGAGCATTCAGACTAGTGTGGCAGTACATCAGTCATTGTAGCAGTACAGCATTATGAGGTGTTCTACGTCAGAGCATCAGACTAGTGTGGCAGTACAAGGATCAGTCACTGTGGCAGTACAGCAGTATGAGGTGTTCTACGTCAGAGCATTCAGACTAGTGTGGCAGTACATCAGTCATTGTAGCAGTACAGCATTATGAGGTGTTCTACGTCAGAGCAAACAGACTAGTGTGGCAGTACATCTGTCATTGTAGCAGTAAGGCAGTATGAGGTGTACTACGTCAGAGCATTCAGACTAGTGTGGCAGTACATCAGTCACTGTGGCAGTACAGCATTATGAGGTGTTCTACGTCAGAGCATTCAGACTAGAGTGGCAGTACATCAGTCACTGGCAGTACAGCAGATATAGGTGTTCTACGTCAGAGCATTCAGACTAGTGTGGCAGTACATCAGTCATTGTAGCAGTACAGCATTATGAGGTGTTCTACGTCAGAGCATTCAGACTAGTGTGGCAGTACATCAGTCATTGTAGCAGTACAGCATTATGAGGTGTTCTACGTCAGAGCATTCAGACTAGTGTGGCAGTACATCAGTCACTGTGGCAGTACAGCAGTATGAGGTGTTCTACGTCAGAGCATTCAGACTAGTGTGGCAGTACATCAGTCATTGTAGCAGTACAGCATTATGAGGTGTTCTACGTCAGAGCAAACAGACTAGTGTGGCAGTACATCTGTCATTGTAGCAGTAAGGCAGTATGAGGTGTACTACGTCAGAGCATTCAGACTAGTGTGGCAGTACATCAGTCACTGTGGCAGTAAGGCATTATGAGGTGTTCTACGTTAGAGCATTCAGACTAGAGTGGCAGTACATCAGTCACTGTGGCAGTACAGCAGTATAAGGTGTTCTACGTCAGAGCTTTCAGACTAGTGTGGCAGTACATCAGTCATTGTAGCAGTACAGCATTATGAGGTGTTCTACGTCAGAGCATTCAGACTAGTGTGGCAGTACATCAGTCATTGTAGCAGTACAGCATTATGAGGTGTTCTACGTCAGAGCATTCAGACTAGTGTGGCAGTACATCAGTCACTGTGGCAGTACAGCAGTATGAGGTGTTCTACGTCAGAGCATTCAGACTAGTGTGGCAGTACATCAGTCATTGTAGCAGTACAGCATTATGAGGTGTTCTACGTCAGAGCAAACAGACTAGTGTGGCAGTACATCAGTCATTGTAGCAGTACGGCAGTATGAGGTGTTCTACGTCAGAGCATTCAGACTAGTGTGGCA
Source organism: Microglena sp. YARC (assembly GCA_022414725.1). NCBI lineage: Eukaryota > Viridiplantae > Chlorophyta > Chlorophyceae > Chlamydomonadales > Chlamydomonadaceae > Microglena > Microglena sp. YARC. The sequence continues at coordinate 7,479 of JAJSRW010001133.1, forward strand.
GTACATCAGTCACTGTGGCAGTACAGCATTATGAGGTGTTCTACGTCAGAGCATTCAGACTAGAGTGGCAGTACATCAGTCACTGTGGCAGTACAGCAGTATGAGGTGTTCTACGTCAGAGCATTCAGACTAGTGTGGCAGTACATCAGTCATTGTAGCAGTACAGCATTATGAGGTGTTCTACGTCAGAGCATTCAGACTAGTGTGGCAGTACATCAGTCACTGTGGCAGTACAGCATTATGAGGTGTTCTACGTCAGAGCAAACAGACTAGTCTGGCAGTACATCAGTCATTGTGGCAGTACGGCAGTGTGAGGTGTTCTTCGTCAGAGCATTCAGACTAGTGTGGCAGTACATCAGTCATTGTAGCAGTACGGCAGTATGAGGTGTTCTTCGTCAGAGCATTTAGATGGAATAGACGGCAGGATGTGTGTGTGAGTGTCTTAGTGCGTGTGTGTGTGTTTGAGCAGGTGTGAGCATGCATTCTGATGGAATAGACGGCAGGATGTGTGCGTGTGTTTATGTGTGTGTGTTTGAGTGTGTTTGTGCGCATGTGTTTTTGTGTGTGTGTTTGTGTCTGTGTTTGTGTGTGCCAGAGTTTGTGTTTGTGTGTGTGTGTTCGTGTGTGTGTGTGTGTGTTTGTGTGTGTGTGTGCCTTTGTGCGTATGTGTGTGTGTGTTTCTGCGGGTATGCATGCATTCAGAAGGAATATACAGCAGGATGTGTGCGTGTGTCTTTGTGTGTCAGTGCGTGTGTGTTTGTGCGTGCGTGTGTGTGCGTGTGTGTGTTTGTGTGTTTGTGCGGGTGTGAATGCATTCAGATGGAATAGACGGCAGGATGTGTGTGTATGTCTTTGTGCGTGTGTTTGTGTACGTGTGTGTATGTGTATGTGTGTATGTGTATGTGTGTGTGTGTTTGTTTGTGTGTGTGAGTATCTTTGTGCATGTATGTGTTTGTGTGTTTGTTTGTGTGGGTGTTTCTTTGAGCGTGTGTGTGTTTGTTTGTGTGGTTTTGTCATCGTGCGTGTGTGTTTGTGTGTCTTTGTGCATGTGCGTGTGTTTGTGTGTTTGTTTGTGTATGCTCTGTGCGTGTGTGTGCATGCATTCGTGGGTGTGTGCATGTATGCATGTGCATGTGTGTGCATGTATGTGTGTTCGTGTGTGTTTGTGTGCACCTTAGTAAGTGTGTTTGCATGTATGCATGTGCATGTGTGTGTCTTTGTGCGTGTGTGTGCATGTATGTGTGTTCGTGTGTGTTTGTGTGCATCTTTGTGAGTGTGTGTGCATGTATGCTTGTGTGTGCATGTATGTGTGTTTGTGTGTGTTTGTGTGCATGTAGTTTTGTTCGTGTGTGCTTGTGTGCATCTTTGTGAGTGTGTGTGCATGCATGTGTGTTCGTGTGTGTCTGTGTGCATGTATGTGTGTTCGTGTGTGTTTGTGTGCATCCTTGTGCGTGTGTGTGCATGTATGCTTGTGTGTGCATGTATGTGTGTTCGTGTGTGTTTGTGTGCATCTTTGTGAGCGTGTGTGCATGTATGCTTGTGCGGTTGGGTGTGTCTTTGTGCGTGTGAGCATGCATGCGTGCGCTTATGTGTTTATGTGTTTGTGTGTGTTTTTGTGCGGGTGTGTTTGCGTGTGCATGTATGCATGTGCCTAAGTGTTTGTGTGTGTTTTGTGTGTGCATGTATGCATGTGCGTTTGAGTGTGTCTTTGCGCGTGTGCGTGTCTGTTTGTGTGTGTGTATGCATGAATGCATGTGCGTATGTGTGTGTCTTTGTGTGTGTGTGCGTGCGTTTATGTGAGTGTGTGCATTTGGATCATACCTGGTTCGACACGGTCAAGGATGTAATTGAACACAGTCAGCGGTAGTCCAGTGATGCTGATATGATGAATGTACACACTATGTGTGTGTATGTGTATGTATGTATGTGAATGTGTATGTATGTATGTGTCTTTGTGTGTGTATGTGTGTGTATGTGTGTGTATGTGTATGTGTGAATGTGTATGTATGTATGTGTCTTTGTGTGTGTATGTGTGTGTATGTGTATGTATGTATGTGAATGTGTATGTATGTATGTGTCTTTGTGTGTGTATGTGTGTGTATGTGTATGTATGTATGTGAATGTGTATGTATGTATGTGTCTGTGTGTGTATGTGTGTTTATGTGTGTGTGTGAATGTATGTATGTGTCTTTGTGTGTGTATGTGTGTGTATGTGTATGTGTGAATGTGTATGTGTGAATGTGTCTTTGTGTGTGTATGTGTGTGTATGTGTGTGTATCTGCGTGTATGTGTTTTTATGCATGTATGTGCGTATGTGTGTATGTGAGTGTGTCAATTTAGATCATACCTGGTTCGACACGGTCAAGGATGTAATTAAACACAGTCAGTGGTAGTCCAGTAATGCTGAAACGACGAATATATACAAAATGTGTGTGTATGTATGTTTATGAGTGTGTGTATGTGTGCATTTAGATCATACCTGGTTCGACACAGTCAAGGATGTAATTGAACACAGTCAGTGGTAGCCCGTGATGCCGATATGACGTCTATACACACTATGTGTGTGTATGCGTGTGTGAGTGTGTGCATGTATGTATATGTGTGTGTGTGTGTGTGCATTTAGATCATACCTGGTTCGACACGGTCAAGGATGTAATTGAACACAGTCAGTGGTAGCCCGTGATGCCGATATGATGTGTATACACACTATGTGTGTGTATGCGTGTGTGAGTGTGTGCATGTATGGATATGTGTGTGTGTGTGTGCATTTAGATCATACCTGGTTCGACACGGTCAAGGTTGTAATTGAACACAGTCAGTGGCAGCCCAGTGATGCCAATATGACGCATATACACACTATATGTGTGTATGTGTGTGTGAGTGTGTGTATGTGTGTGTGAGTGTGTGGATTTGGATCATACCTGGTTCGACACGGTCAAGGATGCAATTGAACACAGTCAGTGGCAGCACAGTGATGCCAATATGACGCATATACACACTATATGTGTGTATGCGTGTGTGAGTGTGTGCATGTGTGTGTGAGTGTGTGCATTTAGATCATACCTGGTTCGACACGGTCAAGGATGTAATTGAACACAGTCAGTGGTAGTCCAGTGATGCCGATATGACGCACCAGCCCTTCCTGCTTCATCTTCGCCAGAGCAGGGAGTGTCTCACTTATAATCTGCAATGCACACATGGACACGCGTGTGGGTATGTGTATGTGTGTGTGCATGTGTATGGGGTGGTGGGGTATATGTGTGAAAGAGCTGGGAGGGTATCACTTATAATCTGCAATGCACACATGGACACGCGTGTGTGTATGTGCATGTGTATGTGTATGGGGTGGTGGGGTATATGTGTGAAAGAGCTGGGAGGGTATCACTTATAATCTGCAATGCACACATGGACACGTAGGTATGTGTAAGTGTGTGTATGTATGTGTATGTGTGTGTGTTTGTGCATATGTGTGTATGCGTGTGTGTCAGAGCAGGGAGTGTTTTGCTTATAATATGCGACACACACATGGACACAAAGGTATGTTGCATGCGTGTGTATATGTGTATGGGGTGGTGGGTGGTGGGGTATAAGTGTGCCAGAGCAGGGAGGGTATCACTTATTATCTGCAATGCACACATGGACACGTAGGTATGTTTCATGTGTGTATGTGTATGTGTGTGCATGTGTGTGTGCATGTGGTGGTGGGGTATGTGTGTGTGTGTGTGCTAGGGCAGGGAGGGTATCACATATAATCTGCAACGCACACATGTGCATGTAGGTATGTGTGTGTGTTTGTGTGAGCATGTGTGTGTGCATGTGTGTGCATGAGTGTGTGTGTGTGTGTGTCAGAGCTGGAAGTGTATCACTTATAATCTGCAATGCACACATGGACACGCGTGTGTGTATGTGTACGTGTATGTGTGTGTGCATGTGTATGGGGTGGTGGGATGGTGGGGTATATGTGCGCATGTGTATGTGTGTGTATGTACACATGAACTGTCCCCCACACACACAAACACACAATCCACACACACATACAGCCACCTGATCCCCCCTCCCACCTCATCCAGGTCTCCTAACTCAATGTCGTGGCACTGGATGATGTCGATGTATTCCAGCTATAGTCGAGCCAGGGACCCCCCCCCCCCCACCCACCCACCCACCTACTCCTCCCCCCACCCGACCCCACCCCACCCTCCCACCTTATCCAGGTCTCCTAACTCAATGTCGTGGCACTGGATTGATGTCGATGTATTCCAGCTATAGTAGAGCCAGGACCCCCACCACCCACCCACACACACCCACACACACTTACACACCACACCCACACCCACACAAAGACCCCCCCCCCCCACACACACACACACACACACACACACACATTATCCAGGTCTCCAAATGTCATAGCACTGGATGATGTCGACGTATTCCAGCTGAAGTCGAGCCAGGGACCCCCCCCCCCACACACACACACCTACTCCTCCCCCCCCCCCACACACACACACACACCTCCCACCTTATCCAGGTCTCCAAACTCATGTCATAGCACTGGATGATGTCGATGTATTCCAGCTATAGTCCGAGCCAGGACCCCCCCCCCCCCCCCCCACCCCCACACACCAACACACCACACCCACACCCACACACGGACCCCCCCCCCCCCCCCCTCCCCTCCACACACCACACCACACACACACACTCCACTCCCTTCCCACCTTATCCAGGTCTCCAAACTCAATGTCGTGGCACTGGATGATGTCGATGTATTCTAGCTGAAGTCTAGCCAAGGACTCCTGAACACTCCTCGTCACCCTCTCAGCCGTAAAGTCAAAAAGGTCTTGGCCGTAGCGCCCAACTTTGGTGGAGACGACGAATTCAGCTCGCGGCAAGCCTTGCAGGCATTTGCCCAACACCTGCGGCGAATATAATTGGGGTTGGGTGGGGTGGGTGGGAAGAAGGGGGAAGGAGGGTGGGGGGGAGTTGTAGGGTTGCTGTTGTTGTTGTTGTTGTTGTTGTTGTTGTTGCTGTTGTTATTGTTGTAGCTGTTGTTGTTGTTGTTATTGGTGGTGGTGGGTGGTGGGGTGGGAGGAAGGGGAGGAAGGGGGGAGGAAGGGCGGAGTCAAACAAGTCTTGACCGTAGCGCCCAACTTTGGTGGAGACGAAAAATTCAGATCGCGGCAAGCCTTGCAGGCATTTGCCCAACAACTGCGGCAAATGGGGTGGTGTGGAGTGGTGTAGGGTTGGGGGTGTGTGGGGTGGGGTGGGCTGGGGTGTGGGGGAAGAAGGGGGGGGGGAGGGGGGGGAGGAGTAGGAGGTGTGGTGTGGTGTGGTGTGGTGTGAGGTTGTTGTTGTTGTTGTTGGTGGGGTGGTGTGGTGGTGGTGGGTGTTGTGTTGTGTATGGGTGTGTGGGTGTGTGGGTAGGTGTGTGGGTGTGTGTGGGTGGGTGGGTGGGGGGGGATAAGGAAGGGGAGGAAGGGCGGAGTCTAAAAGGTCTTGACTGTAGCGCCCAACTTTGGTGGAGACAAAAAAACTCAGTTTGCGGCAAGCCTTGAAGGCATTTGCCCAACACCTGCGACAATTGGAGGTGGTGTGGTGTGGTGTGGGGTTGGGGGTGTGTGGTGTGGTGGGGGAGGGAAGGAGGGGGGGAGGAATAGGTGTTGGTGGTGGTGGTGGTGGTGTGGTGTGAGGTTGCTTTTGGTGTTGGTGGTGGTGTTTATTTGTGTATGGGTGTGCGGGTTTAGGTGGTGGGTGGGGGGAATAAGGAAGGGGGAGGAAGGGCGGAGTCTAAAAGGTCTTGACCGTAGCGCCTAAGCTTGGCGACAATCCTTGAAGGCATTTGCCGAATACCTGCGGCAAATAATGGTGGTGTGTGGTGTGTGTGTGGGGGGGGGGGGGGGGGGGGGGAGGGGAAGGAGGGTGGAAGGAGTAGGTGGTGGTGGTGGTGGTGGTTTGGTATGCGGTTTGCTGCTGTCGGTTTGGTTTGGTTCGAAGAGGTCTTCACTGTAGCGCCCAAGGCTGGTGGAGACAACGAACTTAGCTCGCGGCAATCCGTCGCAGACCCGTCTCAGACTTGATCAAGCCTTAACGGTTTTCTTTGGCCGGTACTTGGTTGCGTATAGAAACCAAGTTCTAAACAGTGTTTATTTTTTCTACGACGCGTCGCCATTCCGTCGCCATTCTGTCGAATGCTGCACCCCCCGGACCCCCCGATATCGGGACACGCTGTTCCCCGGCCCCCCCAGGCTCTGCGCTTTGCGCTCCGCCATGCGATGGCTACGCAAATATCCTGAAATCAGAGTTGAATAGTCCAAGTGGCTACTCAACCTGGACTACAGAAATCTGAAATAAAAAACACTGGTCCTAAACGGTATTGATTCTCTATCAAGCCTGGGGGGGTTGAGGTGTCGGAGAAATCTTCATATCACTCATAGTGAATACAAAATAACATGCGAACCGTCTCAGACTTGGTCAAGCCGGAGAAGGGGTGAGGTGCCAAAGAAATCATTATATAATACCAATAATAATGTATTCATATCATTTAGTACCAACAATAATATCATTTAATACCAATAAAATATATCGCATGCGTACCGTCTCAGTCTTGGTCAAGCCATATAAGGGTGAGGTGTCAAATAAATCATCATATCACTCCTGTATCACTCATATTGAATACAAAATAAAATCACATGCGTACCGTCTCAGACTTGGTCAAGCCATAAAAGGGTGAGGTGTCAAATAAATCATCATATAATACCAGTAATACCAATTATAATACCATTTAATACCAATAATAATATATCACATGCGTACCGTCTCAGAATTGGTCAAGCCGTAGAAGGGTGGACAGGTCGAATAAATCATAATTTAATACAAATAATAATTTCATTTAATACATATAATAATAATAATATTTAACACCAATAAAAGCATATCGCATGCGAGCCGTCTCAGACTTGGTCAATCCATATACGGGTGAGGTGTCAAAGAAATCATCATATCACTCATATTAAATAAAAAAATAAAATCACATGTGTACCGTCTCAGACTTGGTCAAGCCATAGAAGGGTGAGGTGTCAAATAAATCATCATATAATACCAATAATATAACCATATAATACCAAGAATAATGTATCACTTCAGGGATTTTTTTCCCGCTATATATAGCGATCGCTAGTTTTGACCCCATTTCAGCAAAATTATCGCTATAAAAAAAGCAAACAAAAAAAAGGGGTTTTTTGCCCTATCTCTGTGATACATGGCCCTAAATGGCCCTATAAAGCTACAAAAAGCTACCGAAAGCCCAAAACGCTGTCCCTGGAGGAGCCCTGAAACCATAAAGCTAGAAGAAACCCACTTTCTGATAATCTGATTTGAACAAAAAATCACTGTATCACTTGCCTACTGTCTCAAACTTGGTAAAGCCATAGAAGGGTGAGATGTCGAATAAATCATCATATAGCACCAGTTAGAATATCATTCAATACCAATAAAATATATCATATAATACCAATAATAATACCATTTAATACCAATAATAATATATCATATAATACCAATAATAATACCATTCAATACCAATAATAATAATACCATTTAATACCAATAATTATACAATTTAATACCAATAATAATACCATTTAATACCAATAATAATATATCATATAATACCAATAATAATACCATTCAATACCAATAATTATACATCATATAATACCAATAATAATACCATTTAATACCAATAAAATATATCAAATAAAACCAATAATAATACCATTCAATACCAATAAAATATATCAAATAATACCAATAATAATACCATTCAATACCAATAAATATATCATATAATACCAATAATAATACCCAATAATATATATCATATAATACAATAATAATACCATTTAATACAATAAAATATATCATATAATACCAATAAAATATATCATATAATACCAATAATAATACCATTTAATACCAAATAATAATATATCGCATGCGGACCGTCTCAGACCTGGTCAAAGCCGTAGAAGGGGGAGGTGTCAAATTAATCATCACATCTCTTATATTGAATACCCCCCCCCCCCCCCCCCCCCAAAAAAAACCACATGCGTACCGTCTCAGACTTTGTCAAGCCATAGAAGGGTGAGGTGTCGAAGAAATTAATCCCGTAGTTGAAGGCATCGTGGACGGCCTTCTTCGCAACATCATCTTCCACATCCTGTGTTCATTAGCACGGTCAAAAATCAGTGTTTTCTTACTTGGATTCTCCTTGAAGTACCCCCCCCCCACGCACACACACATCCACCCACCCACCCACACTCACACACCTACCCACCCACAGACATACCACCGGCACCACACAGTCACACACACCACACACAGACACACCACCACCTTTCGCAAGGTGAACATCAGTTTTTTTTTATTTGCTTCTTCCTTAAAGACCCCCCCCACACACACACACACCCACCCACCCACCACACACTACACCCACCCCACCACACACACCAGCACACACACCACCACCACCACGCTGACCACCCTGCAAGCATTGTGGACGGCCTTCTTGGCAACATCGTCCTCATACGTCATGTGTACATTAGCACGGTCAACATCAGTGATTTTATTTTTGGCTTCTTCCTTGAAGTACCCCCACCCCCCACAACACATTTACACCACCACCACACACACACACACACACAACACCCCCCCCCACACACACACACCACCACACACACCACACCACGCACACCACACACACGCAGCACTCACACACACACCACCACCACACACACACACACAAACACCCCCCCCACACACACACACCGCACCCCCACACACACACACAAACACACCAGCACTCACACACACACCACCACCACCTGACCACTGCAAGCATCGTGGACGGCCTTCTTGGCAAACATTGTCCTCTTCGTCATGTGTACATTAGCACGGTCAACATCAGTGTTTTTTTCTTTTTGGCTTCTTCTTGAAGTACCCCACCCCCCACACACACATTTAACACACACCACACGTTGACACACACACACACACCACCACCACCTGAACACCCTGCAAGCATCGTGGGCGGACTTCTTGGCAACATCGTCCTCTTCGTCATGTGTCAATTAGCAAGCGGTCAACATCAGTGATTTTTATTTTTGGCTTCCCCTTGAAGTACCACTTCCCCCCACCCCCCACGCCCCACAAACACCACCACACTCACACACACCAGGCACACACACCACATACACACACACTCAAATTACCCCATCACACCCACGCACCAACATTCACTATCACCCACACACACATGTAAACACACACTCAACCACCATCCACCCACCACCGAACACTGACACACCCACCTACCCACCACACTACAACACACCATGTAAACACACACTCAACCACCCCATCCACACACCACAACACCCACACATACAGACAGGCAGCTGAAGAGCGGTTTACCCAACACTTAACACCACCACACCCACACACAGCACATATCCCCCCACCACCGCCACACACCGCCCAACCCAAACACGAACCTCCAAACCCATACCACATGGTGACAGCTCGCAAGTCCAATGACAGGCAGCTCAGAAGCAGTTCAACCCAACACTTAGCACCACCACCACCACCCACACATACCCACCACCACCACACAACCACCACCCACCACGCACCACCCACCACCACACATTACCGCCCCACGCACCCACCCACCCACCACACCACACACATCCCAAACACCCACACAGCACACACATACACCGCTCCCCCACATACACCCAAACACTTACTCCCCCCCCCCCCACACACACACACACACACAGATCACACACAACACACAAACACACCACATACACCCTCGCCACATACACCCAAACACTTACCCCGAACACCCCGCCCAATGGAGAGGCTCCAAAGCCGAGGACGGACAGCTCGAGACCGGTCGAGCCCAATGCCCGGCGGGGGAGTTTGGGCAGTGATGCCATTGAGGTCATATTGAGCGCTGTACTACGTACACTGACCGATGCCTTAGTCGGTGCTCTACGTAGCCTGATCGATGCCTTCGGCGCTGCACTACGTACACTGATCGAGAGATTGAACGATGCTCTACGTGCACTGGTCGAAAAATTGAGCGGGGCGCGACGGGCAAGTGGTGATTCGCCTGGTGTAATGCTTTGGGCGCTAACATGGGACCGTGTGTGAGCGTGACGACAGGGTGAGATAAAAACTCGGCTACTAGCTACATGGAGGGGGCGACTTGTGTTTTCGCCACAGGCCATGGCAGGAAGTGAAACTACAATGTAAACTTCCGGAAATTGGCCTCGCGTTTGTTTTTTAACCGAGACATCGGACAAGAAAGAGCAGACCCCTCCGAACAGAACGTGGGGGTCCTGGGGGCGGATCCCGGGTCAGAACGTGGGTCCCTGGGGAGTGGGGAACCAAGGAACCAAAGTGGCGTGGCTTCGCACCTGCACTCCATCTCTCACTTTGTACTGGTAATTGCCCCCTGCTGCATGCGCAATGCGCCGCTGGAGAAGACCCCCCCCCCCCCCGCCCCTCCCGCGCCCCCCTACTACGCAGTGTAATGACATCACCTTCCAGATAGAGCATCTTTTCTACTTTTCGGAAATTCTGAAAACTAGCTACATTTGCTCAGGGATTCGAGCCGCGCCATGTCGGGTAGACAACGATGAATGGGCGACATTGCGAAATACTATTCGCCTGTTTCGCGCATGAGTGAGAAGGTCAGCTATTCAATGTCATTCCCACCCACCCTAGGCCACATCCTTTCTGCCAGTCACAGAAGCATCATATGAGCAGTACAAGGCAGTACTTCATTTTTTGTTGCATGTCGATGTTTAGGGCGGTATATCTCTGCAGATATTATTAAATAAAACGCATGACATGAGCAGTAGTAGGCGGTACAATCTTTAGACTCTAATGATACAATGTCATTTTTGAGGGCGGTACTTATATATAATTGTACATCCTAATATGAAAAGTATCAGGCAGTAAGCTCATATATAATACATATATACATTCTGCAATGTCATGTTCAAGGGCATGTACTGTATAGGAACTATATAGGGATTTGTTTTGGAGGTGTGTGTTGTGATGGGAACATGGGATGGGGTGTATGGTGGTGATTGGGATTTTGTGTGTGTGTATGTGTGTGTGTGTGTGCGTGTGTGTGTGTGTGGGGGGGGGGGGGTAGGAGACATTTTATTGGGGTATATAGACAGGTTGTTGTGATGGAAATATGGGTGTGGGGTAATATGGTGGTGATTGGTATGTGGCTGGTGTGTGTTGCAATGGGAAGGTGTAATGTGTGTTATTTTGGGCCTATTTGTGTGGGGTGCGTGCTGTGCTGGGAAGATGGTGAGGGGTGTGTGATGGTGATTTGGATGTGTGGTGTGTGTGTGTTGCTGAGCAGTTGTGGGGTGAGTTGTGATTGGGGGATGGTGTGGGGTGTGGGGTGATGGGAAAATGGTGTGGGGTGTGATGTGATGTGATTTGGATGCGTGTGGTGTGTGTTGCAATGAGTAGGTTTGGTATTTGTGTGCGTTGTAATTGGCAGGTGTGGGTGTGTTTGTGATGGGAAGTTGTAAGTGTGTGTGTCCAATTCCTATTATGGAAAGGGTGTGGGGTGTGTTGTGTGATAAGGGGATGGTGTGGGGCGTATGGTGGTGATTGGGGGATGTGTGGGGTGTGTGTTTGTGCAGGCAAGTGTGGCGTGTGTGTTCTTATGGGAAAGGTGTGGGGTGTGTTTGTGATAAGGGGATGGTGTGGGGCGTATGGTGGTGATTGGATGTGTGGGGTGTGTGGTTGTGCCAGGCAAGTGTGGCGTGTGTGTTCCTTATGGGTAAGGTGTGGGGTGTGTTTGTGATGGGGGGATGGTGTGGGTGTATGGTAGGTGATTGGGATGTGTGGGGTGTGAGTTGTGGTGGGAAGATGGTGTGGGGTTTATGGTGGTGATTGGGATGTGTGGGGTGTGAGTTGTGGTGGGAAGATGGTGTGGGGGTTATGGTGGTGATTGGGATGTGTGCTGTGTGTTGTACTGGGCAGTTATGGGGTGTGTTGTGATTGGGTGACAGTGTGGTGTGTGTTGTGATGAGAAGATGGTGTGGGGTGTATGGTGGTGATTGGGATGTATGGAGTGTGTGTTGTGCTAGGCAAGTGTGGTGTGTGTTATTATGGGCAGGTGTGGGGTGTGTTGTGATGGGGGGATAGGGTGGGTTTTATGGTGGTGATTGGGGTGTGTGGTTGTGCTAGGCATAGTGGTGGCGTGTGTGTTCTGGGTATGGGAAGGTGTGGGGTGCTGTTGTGATGGGGGGTGGTGTGGAGTTTGGTGGTTGTTATTAGGATGTGTGTTGTGTGTTGTACTGGGCAGTTGTGGGGTTTGTGTTGTGATTGGGGGATGGTGTGGGGTGTGTGGTGATGTGATGGGGGGGTGGTGTGGGGTGTATTGGGGTGGGATGTTGGGGTGTGCTAGGGTGTGGGCGAGTGTGGTGTTCTTATGAGAAAGTGGGGGTGGGTTGTGTGTTGTGATGGGGAGATGGTGTGGGGTGTATGGTGGTGATTGGGATGTGTGGGGTGTGTGGGGTGCTAGGCAAGTGTGGTGTGTGTGTTCTTATGGGAAGTTGTGGGGTGTGTTGTGAGGGGAGATGGGTGTGGGGTGTATGTGGTGGTTGGGATGTGTGGGGTGTGTGGGTTGCTAGGGCAAGTGTGGTGTGTGTGTTCTTTGGGAGTTGTGGGGGGTGTGTTGTGATGGGGGATGGTGTAGGGTGTATGGTGGTGGTTGGGATGTGTGGGATGTGTGGGTTGCTAGGCAATGTGTGGTGTGTGTGTCTTATGTTTGTGGGGTGGTGTTGTGATGGGGGATGGTGTAGGGTGTATGGTGGTGTTGGATGTGTGGGGTGTGTGGGGTGCTAGGCAAGTGTGTGTTGTTTTTCTTATGGGAAGCTTGTGTGGGTGTGTTGTGATGGGGAGATAGTGTGGGGTGTATGGTGGTGGTTGGGATGTGTGGGGTGTGTGGGTTGCTAGGCAAGTGTGGTGTGTGTTCTATGGAAGTTGTGGGGTGTGGTTGTGATGGGGATATGGTGTAGGTGTATGGTGGTGGTTGGGATGTGTGGGGTGTGGTGGGGGTGCTAGGCAAGTGTGGTGTGTGTGTTCTTATGGAAGTTGTGGGGGTGGTTGTGTTGCGATGGGGGGATGGTGTAGGGGGTATGGTGGTGATTGGGATGTGTTGGGGGATGTGTGTTGTGCTAGGCAAGTGTGGTGTGTGTGTTTCAGTTGGGAAGGTGTGGGGTGTTTGTGATGGGGATGGTGTGGGGTGTATGGATGGTGTTTGGGCATGATGTGGGGGTGTGTGGGGGCGTGCTAGGGCAGTGTTGGTGGGTGTGTTCTTATGGGAAGTTGTGGGGGGTGTTGTGATGGGGGGATGCGTGTGGGTGTATGGGTGGTATGGTGCTAGGGCAAGTGTGGTGTTGTGTTTCTTGGATAGGGAAGATTGTGGGGGTGTGATGTGTATGGGGTGATGGGATGGTAGGGTGTAACGGTGGTGTTGGATGGGGGGATGTGGGGGTGTATCTTGTGTGTGGTGTGCTCTTTATGGGAAGTTGTGGTGGGGGTGTTTGTGATGGTGTAGGGTGTCGGTGGGTGGTTGGGTGTGTGGGATGTTGTGGGTTGCTAGGCAAGAGTGTGATGGGAAGGTTGTGGGGGGTGTTGTGATGGGGGGTTATGGTGTAGGGTGTATGGTGGTGGGGTTGGGATGTGGGGGTGTGTGGGGTGCTAGGCAAGAGTGGTGTGTGTGTTCTTATGGAAAGTTGTGGGGTGTGTTGTGATGGGGGTGGTGTAGGGTGTATGGTGTGGTGGTTTGGGATGTGTGGGGTGTGTGGGGTGCCTAGGCAAAGTGTGGTGTGTGTGTTCTTATGGGAAGGTGTGGGTGTGTTGTGATGGGGGTGGGGGTGGGGGAATATGGTGGTGATTTGGGATGTGTGGGGATGTGTGGGGTGCTAGGCATAGTGTGGTGTGTGTTTATGGGAAGGTGTGGGGTGTGTTGTGATGGGGAGATGGTGTGGGGTGTATGGTGGTGGTTGGGATGTGTGGGGTGGTGTGGGTTGCTAGGACAAGTGTGGTGTGTGTGTTCCTTATGGGGGAAGTTTTTGGTGGGGGGTGTATTGTGATGGGGGGGTTATGGTGTGGGTGTATGGTGGTGGTTTGGGATGTGGGGGATGTGTGGGTTGCTAGGCAAGTGTGGGTGTGTGTGTGTTCTTATGGGAGATTTGTGGGGTGTGTTGGGCTGATCGGGGGGATGGTGTAGGGTGTATGGTGGTGGTTGGGATAGTGTGGGGTGGTGGGTTGTGCTAGGCTAAGTGTGGTGGGTGTGTTCTTATGGGAAAGTGTGGGGTGTGTTGTGATGAGGAGATGGTGTGTGGTGTATGGTGGTGGTTGGGATGTGTGGGGTGTGTGGGGTGCTAGGAAAGTGTGGTGTGTGTTCTTATGGGAAGTCGTGGGGGGTGTTGTGATGGGGAGATGGTGTGTGGTGTATGGTGGTGGTTGGGATGTGTGGGGTGTGTGGGGTGCTAGGCAAGTGTGGTGGGTGTGTTCTTATGTGAAGTTGTGGGGTGTGTTGTGATGGGGAGATGGTGTAGGGTGTATGGTGGTGGTTGGGATGTGTGGGGTGTGTGGGGCGCTAGGCAAGTGTGGTGGGTGTGTTCTTATGGGAAGGTGTGGGGTGTGTTGTGATGGGGAGATGGTGTGTGGTGTATGGTGGTGGTTGGGATGTGTGGGGTGTGTGGGGTGCTAGGCAAGTGTGGTGTGTGTGTTCTTATGGTAAGGTGTGGGGTGTGTTGTGATGGGGATGGTGTAGGGTGTATGGTGGTGGTTGGGATGTGTGGGGTGTGTGGGGTGCTAGGCAAGTGTGGTGAGTGGTATTTCTTATGGGAATTTTGTGGGGGTTGTGTTGTGCATGGGGGGATGGTGTAGGGTGTATGGTGGTGGTTGGGATGTGTGGGGTGCTAGGCAAGTGTGGTGTGTGTGTTCTTATGGGAAGTTGTGGGGGGTGTCGTGATGGGGGATGATGTAGGGTGTATGGTGGTGGTCAGAATGTGTTGGGGTGTGTGTTTGTGATAAGGAATGTGTGCAGTGTGTGTTTCTTTATGGAAAGGTGTGGGGTGCTGCTGTGATGGGGGGGGTGGTGTGTGGTGTATGGTGGTGGTTGGGATTTGTGGGGTGTGTGGGGTGCTAGGCAGTGCGGTGTGTGTGTTTATTATGGCGAAGGTGTGGGGTGTGTTGTGATAGGGGGTGGTGTGGGGTTTCTGGTGGTGATTGGGATGTGTGCTGTGTGTTGTACTGGGCAGTTGTGGGGGTTGTGGTGGATTGGGGGGATGGTGTGGGTGTGTGGTGTGGTGGGAAGATGGTGTGGGGTGTATGGTGGTGATTTGGGATGTATGGGATGTGTGTGTGCTTGTGCTTTGGCAGTTGCGGGGAAGTGTTGTGATCGGAGAGGTGTGGGGTGTGTGGCTGTTGATGGGAAGATGGTGTGGGGTGTATGGTGGTGATTGGAATGGGTGGGTAGTGTGTGTGTGTTCTTGAATGGGAGGTGTGGGGTGTGGTGTTATGATGGGGGGTAATGGTTTTTCACCCCAATCATTATATATACCCCCGACACACAACACCACCCCACTGCACAACAACCACGCCACCGCACATACCACCACATTACACCCAACGCACACAGCGACACGACCCCTGCAGCACACCCGGCTACCCATTCCCCACCCCCACCCGACCCCACACCACAAATACCAAACACACGCACACTCCAAAATCAAACAATCCAATCACCACAAGCATAGCAACACACACCATCTCCACAGCAACAATCACAGCACACAACAAAACAAATTCGAATCACGCACATAACACATATTACACACACACTTTCCAACCAGACACACAACCCAACTTAAAACAATTATAATCACCACTTACACACCCGCACCAAATTTCCGCAGCACAACACACACCTCACTCGAATCCCATCACGCAATACACCCGCACCCCCATCCTCTCCATCACAACACACACAAAATGCCAATCACCCACACCCCGCACACCATCTCGCCCCATCACATTGCAAACACACAACACACATACAAACATCCCCATCACCCCTACCATACACACCGACACCATCCTCCCCCCCCCCCCCCACGCACACACAACACACACACACACACAATACGCACCACACAACTTCAAATCAAATCCAACCAACCACCTGATCACACACGGCTGCTATGCTTTGCTTCACAACACACGGACACCACTTCGGCACACACTAACCTAACAAAAAAAACATCATGACCGGGACATCACACCACACCATCATTCCCCCGCCCCCCCACCCACCACCACCACACCACAACACAGATCAGCACGAACTGCATACACGGATTAACCATACACACAACATGCAAAAACAAATCCCAATCTCCCACCATACACTCCACACCATCTTCTCATCCCCTCCCCCCACAGTTCCTAATTCACACACACAACACTACACACAAAAAAAGTCAAAAACAAATTACCCAACTATCACATACAGGCTGCTATGCTTTGCTTAGCAACACACACAACACATCAAAAACAAAATCACAATCACCTAGCAATACAACCCCCAACCATCTCGCAATCCTGCCACCAGCACACACCCACAGCACAGAATTCAAACCCACCCACCACCAGCCCCCACACACACACATACACACAACACACACACACACCACACAGCACAACACTACACACACACACACACACAAAACACACACACACAACTTCAAAACGAAATTCACACACGAATACAGGGCTGCTATGCTTCGCCAAGGAAATTGCGCGAGGATGCGAGGAAAGTGACATTAGGATGCAAGACCTAAACCGCCTGGTCGTAGCTGTCAGTCGGATTAGGTAAGTCCGTCTGTCACTCGATTAACCAGACCTTGCGTGTGTGTGTGGCCGGTGGTGTCGTGGTGTGTGTGCGTGTGGTGTGGGGTGTAGCACACAGCCCTCAGTCTCTCTACACCCTTAAGCCCCACACCTCTGTCTTAGACCTTGCTGGCCACCAGACCAGTGCGCGCACAATCCTATCTTCGACCACCCCAGGCCACCACGCCCCAGCTTACGCCCCTGCCCACGCACCCGTGACGCGCCTGCCCCACACCCATATACCCACACACCCAACGCTCGCGCCGCCACCCAGGCCCACTAGCCAGGCACCCACATGAGTCCGGAAGACCGTTGTTCGCTGATTTAGTCCCCAGGGCCCGCACTGTCCTCACTCCTATCACGCTAGTCTCCACTGCGCCTTCCCACATAACCACCCAGCTATCATACCTCCCCCCCTACCCACACCCTGCCCCCGCTGAACGCAACCTAACTGAAAGTTTCCAGGGTCCGCGCACTGTCTCTTAACCCCCGCCCCCCAGTCTAGTACCCCTGCCCGCACCCGCCACACTGAGCTTGACACACACTATTTCACACACACGAGACACACACCACATCCAACACACACAACCTCCGCCCCCCTCCCCCCTGACAGACCTTGCTGAAATCCAGGGCCCGCATGTCAAGACCCACTACGGCAATGCGGGCTTCGCTGCGGCGGCTGCTTCATTTGAAGCGGAGCCCTCCACAGCGCCCTAACTAACTGCAGGGGGTCTTTCATTCCAGAGGCAGGGAGTAGGAGAGGGTGAGGGGTGGATGACAGGAGGAGAGGGGAG
>JAJSRW010001611.1:0-39626 GCA_022414725.1 Microglena sp. YARC
CAAAACCCCCCCCATCCTACCAACGCCAGACCACTATCCTCCCCCGCCCCACACACACAATCACTATCCTACTCACAGACCCCCCCCACCACCACCACCACCATCCACCACCACACAGCACACACGACACTCACCCCCACCCCACTCCACCCAGCACCACCCCTACTAACAACACCTACTCCCTCCCATAACACAAATCCTAAACTCCAGGCATCCACTGGAACTCCCACCCCACCCTTCACATTTCCCTCACACTCACATCCACTCCACACACACAACACACAGTACCACCGTCATCCACAGTCACCCACGAAACACCAATGCCCACAGACCCCCCCCCCCCCCCCCGCCCACACACACACCACACCTACCACACAAACACCACACCTCAGGGCGTCATAGCAGCATCAGAATCCCACCCCACTGACCACACTACCCACACCCACCCCACCCCACCTACCCACACACACACACCTCACCGCAGGCTTCATGGCGGCATCCAAGTCAGCATCCCCACACCCACCCCACCGTCCACACTAACCCACCCCCCCCACAACTCCTATACCACACACAACACCTCACATCAGGGGCGCTCATGGGCGGCATCCAAGTCAGCATCAGGCGGTAGCTACCACACTCATCAATCTCACAATCTGGCAGCGCCTATCACACCACCCACCCACCCCCCACACACACACCCCCACGCACACACCACACACAAGCCTCACCTCAGGCGTCATGGCGGCATCCAAGTCAGCATCATGGGGCAGCTCACCACACTCATCAATCTCACAATCTAACAGCGGCCTATCACCAGGGCCGCTCTCACAGCCCTCTACCTCCTTCACCACTCCCCATCCTCTCAGCACTTGGCCGAACACAACATGCTTGCCTGCTTGTGTGCAGGGCGTGGGGTGGTGAGGTGAGGTGGGGTTTGGTGGGGGTTGGTTCGTTGTGGTTTGGTTTGGTTTGATTGTCAAGTTTATCAACAGGGCCGCTCTCACAGCCCTCTATCTCCTTCACCACTCCCCATCCTCTCAGCACTTGGCCAAACACAACATGCTTGCCTGGGTGCTGTAGGGTGTGTATGGTTAGCATGAGGTTAGGTGGGGTGGGGTGGGATTTGGTTCGGTTTGGTTTTGAAGTTGTCAGTTTGGTTCGGTTCCTTGGTTTCGTCAAATTTATCACCAAGGGACGCTCTCACAGCCCTCTACCTTCCTTCACCCACTTCCCCATCCTCTCAGCACTTGGCCGAACACAACATGCTTGCCTGGGTGTGTGCAGGGCGTGGTGAGGTTTGGTTTGGTTTGGTTTGGTTTAGTTTGGTTTGGTTTGGTTTGGTTTGATTGTCAAATTTATCACT
This sequence comes from Microglena sp. YARC, assembly GCA_022414725.1. Lineage (NCBI taxonomy): Eukaryota > Viridiplantae > Chlorophyta > Chlorophyceae > Chlamydomonadales > Chlamydomonadaceae > Microglena > Microglena sp. YARC. The sequence continues at coordinate 1,364 of JAJSRW010001611.1, forward strand.
GGCCTCAATCTCCTCCACTACTCCCCATCCTCTCAGCACTTGGCCGAACACGATATGCTTGCCTGGGTGGGTGTAGGGCGTGGGGAGTGTTGGGCTGGATTAGGGTTGTGTGTGTGTATGTGAGAGAGAGAACAGAGAGCACAATGGCCGAACAACAAACATGTTTGCCTAGGTGTGTGTAGGTCGTGGCGAGCTGTGGTTTGGTTTGGTTTGGTTTGGTTTACTTGTCAAGTTTGTCACCAGGGCCGCTCTCACAGCCCTCTACCTCCTCCACCACTCCCCATCCTCTCAGCACATGGCCGAACACAACATGTTTGCCTGGGTGGGTGTAGAGCGTGGGGTGGTGAGTTGAGGTGGGGTTTGGTTTGGTTTGGTTTGGATTGGTTTTGTTTTGTTCGGTTCGGTTCGGTTCGGTTTTCAAGGTTATCAACCGGCCACTCTCACTGCCTCTTCCCCCCTCTTTCCCCCACTCCCCATCCTCTCAGCACATGGCTGAACACAACATGCTGGGCCTGTGTGTGTGCAGGGTGAGGGGAGTGTTTGCGGTTGGGTTGGGTTGGGTTGGGTTTGGGTTGGGCTGGGTTGGGTTGGGCTGGGTTTTGGGTTGGGTTGGGTGGGTGGGCTGGGTTGGGTTTGGGTTGGGTTGGGTTGGGTTGGGTTGGGTTGGGTTGGTTGGGTTGGGTGTGTTGTATCGTGTGTGTGTGTGTTGTTATCGTGTGTGTGGTGTTCGACAGAGACAGAGAAGAGAGGGCTCAGGTACAATGTGCTTATTGTGCGGCTGGACAGTGAGCTGTTTCAGACCAGTCACCAGACTAGCTGACCAACTAGATGTAGCGTGGTTGCAGTGGTAATGGAGAACTGCTTTGTTAGGTGGCTTACTTGTCTTTGAATGATTCGTAGTTACATATTTATGTACAGGTATTAAAATTTATTTTTGTACAGTTATTAATATATATGTATCTCCATAGGTGCATAAGTCAGACCCTGAGTGATACGGATGGATTGAGCCTATGCCCTCAAGTCCCAAAACAAAGATTTTTTTGCTAATAAGTTGCCCAACCACATCAGTTCAAAACACAAATACTCGGATTTGGGTTTTCTCAAATGGTGGGGACCAGGTCAAGTGAAAGATGCTAATTTGTTACTATGGGGTTCCCTAAGTCGATACGGGTTTTACGTAGGAAGTGATACGGAGCCTATAGCGACCGAAACAAGCCATTTTAAACGAAAACTGGGTACAAATGTTGTGTACCGTCTTTACCTACCAGTAGTTATTAAGGAAGGTCTTGGAAAGCAGTACACAGGCAGTGCAGTTGAGTACGGAGCCCCAAAACACTGATTATTTACATTTCGTGGGTGTCCTAAGTCTAGGTCAGAGTTGCACAGCCTCAATCGAAAACATTTGGGCCTCGGTTTTGCTCTATCTCAAGATTGTAGCATGCAGAACAACTTTTTCTTTTTTTCCGAAAATTCGAAATTCAAAATTCAAATATGTTTTGAAAATAAATTCAAAAAACGAACTTTATTTTTAATTTGTCTTCAAACATCCACATCTGAACTCAGTTTTTGGTTTGGGGTAGATCGTTGAAAACACACCCTAATCCTGAGCGATGGTGTGGTAGGCCACAGGAAGGTGAAATCTTGAGATGTACAGCTATTTCAGTGGATTCCGAGGCCAAGGCTGAAGCGCAGCCTCCGACCTTGTAATAGGGGTTCTATAAGCCTTTCGTCCGAGGTACCTTTCCTTCGGAATAAGCTCGCGCGGCTCGGTATCTGACGCGATCTGGGATTTGTATCACTAATTATCGCACATTCTGATGTACTGCCACCGACCTGCCAAACAAGGCTGCTCGAGACCAGATGCGAACGCGCACGAAAAGTAGCTGCGCGCATAGCTGACACCGTCGCGAACAATATGAGCCTGACAGAATTCGATTCCGAGCAGTTTGGGCCATGTACGGCTCTGTATCACATTCTTGTATCGACTTAGGGCGTTTTCGGACTTAGGCACCTATGAAGGTATATACAAGTATGTATATATTTATATACAGGTATTAATATATATTTATATACATGTCTTAATACATTTTTATATACAGGTATTAATATATATTGTTATATTACAGGTATTAATATATAATTTTACAGCAAGTATTAATATATATTTATATACAGGTATTGATATATATTTGCACACAGGTATTAATATATATTTATATACGGTATTAATGTATTTTATATACAAGTATGTATATATATTTATATACAGGTATTTGTATATATTTGTATACAGGTATAAATACATATTTATATCCAGGTATTAATACATATTTATATACAGTTTTTAATATATATTTTTATACAGGTATCCGCAGGTATTTATATTTATATATATATATATATATATATACCTGTGGATACCTGTACATATATACGTATATTATATATGTTTTTTGTGTGTGTGTATATACATAAACATACCATCTAGATGTGGGGTTACTCCAGTGGTGATGAAGAACTGTGACCCATTGGTGCCTGGGCCTGAATTGGCCATAGACAGTAAGCCGGGCTGGTCGTGGTGCAAGGCAAAGTTCTCATCCTCAAACTTGTTGCCATACACAGACTCGCCACCGATGCCGTTACGGTCGGAGAAGTCCCCACCTTGGATCATAAAGCTGACAGGGTGGGGGTGGGGTGGGGGTGGGGGGGTGGGGGTGAGGGGGTGCAAGGCAAAGTTCTCATTCTCAAACTTGCCGCCATACACGGACTCGCCACCCATGCCGTTACAGTCAGAGAAGTCCCTCCCTGGATTACAAAGCTGACAGGGTGGGGTTTAGGGTTTAAGGTTTAATGGTGGGGGATAGGGGGGGGGGGGGGGGGGGGGGGCAAGTGCAAGGCATAGTTCTCATCCTCAAACTCGTCGCCATACACAAATTCACCACCCATACCGTTACGGTCAGAGAAGTCCCCTCCCTGGATCTTAAAAGCTGACAGTCTATATATATATATAATATACATATATATATATATGTGTGTGTGTGATATGTATGCGATATGCATGCGATATATATGTCTACGTGACAACAACCCTACATATACATATATCCAGGGGGGGGGGCAGAGAGACAGATTTTGGACCGCATGTTCAATATGGTGTCCGATTCAGATGGGAGTTGGAATTGCGGAAGTTTCATGCAAAACGAGGGGGGAAATGAAGTTGGAAACAAGTTTTTTTACTCCCCTCCCCCCCCTCCTAAAACCCGATTACCTCACCCTACCCCCCCTAAAATGGGGGTCATTTCGAAAGATCTTTTCCGTGCCATTCAGTTATGCTCTTACATCTTTCGTTAGGTTGCTCAAACGTGATTTATCGCGATGTTAAGATTTGGGCCGCTTTGGGTGAAAAACACTTCGGACCCCTCTAACTTTGGTACAACTTTATTTTTGGCTCTATTTTTTTTTTTTTATACTTTGAGGATAAGCTCTATCCAAAGCGAAGATGCGGTACCGCAGCATTTTCCTTGCCCCCCCCTTGCATATGTCATACTACTTATCTTAAACTCACTCAATAATGACTCGATGGAAGATATCTTAAACTCACTCAATAATGACTCGATGGAAGATATCTTAAACTCACTCAATAATGACTCGATGGAAGATATCTTAAACTCACTCAATAATGACTCGATGGAAGATATCTTAAACTCACTCAATAATGACTCGATGGAAGATATCTTAAACTCACTCAATAATGACTCGATGGAAGGTATCTTAAACTCACTCAATAATGACTCGATGGAAGATATCTTAAACTCACTCAATAATGACTCGATGGAAGATATCTTAAACTCACTCAATAATGACTCGATGGAAGATATATTAAACTCACTCAATAATGACTCGATGGAAGATATATTAAAGTCACTCAATAATGACTCGATGGAAGATATCTTAAACTCACTCAATAATGACTCGATGGAAGATATCTTAAAGTCACTCAATAATGACTCGATGGAAGATATCTTAAAGTCACTCAATAATGACTCGATGGAAGATATCTTAAAGTCACTCAATAATGACTCGATGGAAGATATATTAAACTCACTCAATAATGACTCGATGGAAGATATATTAAACTCACTCAATAATGACTCGATGGAAGATATCTTAAAGTCACTCAATAATGACTCGATGGAAGATATCTTAAAGTCACTCAACAATGACTCGATGGAAGATATCTTAAGTCACCAATAATGACTCGATGGAAGAATCTTAAACTCACTCAATAATGACTCGATGGAAGATATTTAAAGTCACTCAATAATGACTCGATGGAAGATATCTTAAAGTCACTCAATAATGACTCGATGGAAGATATCTTAAAGTCACTCAATAATGACTCGATGGAAGATATCTTAAAGTCACTCAATAATGACTCGATGGAAGATATCTTAAAGTCACTCAATAATGACTCGATGGAAGATATCTTAAAGTCACTCAATAATGACTTGATGGAAGATATATTAAACTCACTCAATAATGACTCGATGGAAGATATATTAAAGTCACTCAATAATGACTCGATGGAAGATATCTTAAACTCACTCAATAATGACTCGATGGAAGATATCTTAAAGTTACTCAATAATGACTCGATGGAAGATATCTTAAAGTCACTCAATAATGACTCGATGGAAGATATCTTAAAGTCACTCAATAATGACTCGATGGAAGATATCTTAAACTCACTCAATAATGACTCGATGGAAGATAGAACCCTTGAAGTGCAGCGGCTTCTTGGTGCTCACCCCCGATACCCTTTCCCCTACGTCATGTCAATGTTGTTGGTGTTGGTGTAGGTGTAGGTGTTGGTTGTTGGTGTTGGTGTTGGTGTTGGGTGTACGTGTGGTGTGGTGTTGTGTAGGTGTTGGTGTAGGTGTTGGTGTTGGTGTTGGTGTTGGTGTTGGTGTTGGTGTAGGTGTTGGTGTTGGTGTTGGTGTTGGTGTTGGTGTTGGTGTTGGCGTTGGTGTTGGTGTAGGTGGTAGGTGTTGGTGTAGGTGTAGTGTTGGTGTTGGTGTTGGTGTTTGGTGTTGGGTGGTTGGTGTTGGTGTAGGTGTTGGTGTAGTGTTGGTGTTGGTGTTGGTGTTGGTGTACGTGTTGGTGTTGGTGTACGTGTTGGTGTTGGTGTTGGTGTTGGTGTTGGTGTTGGCGTTGGTGTTGGTGTTGGTGTAGGTGTTGGTGATAGTGTTGGTGTTGGTGTTTATTTTGCTGTTGATGTGAAGTCATAAGCCCCGAATTCACCAAGAAAAATCGAAATATAAAAATACGTCCAAATATATCTCATAGCACAAATATAAAAATAAAATAGAAATTAGAAATATTAAAATAAGACATGCGAATATAGCACAATTATAAAAATAAGACAAACAAATATAGCACATATAAGGAGATAAGAAAGGCAAATCTAGCACAAATATAGCACATATAAGGAGGTAAGAAAGGCAAATCTAGCACAAATATAAAATAAGATATACAAATAGCACACACATAAAAAAAAGACTTGCATACACAGCATTCATATTTAAGTGTGCCAGGCAAATATAGCACCCAAATAAAATAATATCAAATAAGCGATAAAGAAACAACAGTACACAAGGCCCTGAAATGTTCTGCAGTCTGCACGATACAGCAAAACATACAAAAACAACACAACAAATAGCACAATATAACAGTATAGCACCCAAATAAAATAATATAAAATATGCACTAGGGAATCTCCAGTACACAAGGGCAGAGATTTGTTTCCCTGCTATACATAGCTGTCGCAACTTTTGTCCCCATTTTTGCGACAAAATCGCTATAAATGAAAACAACTTGTTGTTTTGCCCTAAATGGCCCTAACAAGCTATAAAAGGCTACAAAAGCTAGAATAAGCTAGACAACGCTGTCCCGTTTCGGCCCCAATTAACGCTATACGAGATCTGATTAGAGATCCCAGCATTCAGAAACAAATTGCAATAAAGAAATCAAATCAACGTAATCCGCAATCCAGTTGACCCCCAGTACTTTTGATCCCAGTTACGGCCAAGGTCAATTTTTTGTTTTCAAATCTGAAAGTGGGGTTTTTCTAGCTGTATGGGTTAGGGCCTCCTCCAGGGACAGCGTGTGAGTGCTTTTTATAGCTTTTTGCAGCTTTTCAGGGCCATTTAGGGCACACACAAAAACTGTATTAATAGCGATAATTTTGCTAAAACGGGGTCAAAACTAGTGATCGCTATATATGGCAGGAAAAGGATCCCTGGCCCAGGTGAGGGTTCAATTCAGGCTAATCCATCATCTCTAGAATCTGACATATGTAGGAAACGGCAATATGATAGCATATGACGGGCATATGATATAATGTCATCATATGATATCATATGATGCCGGCGGCCTGGCTAGGCTAAATGTTCTATTTATGTACAATATCATATGATGCAGATTGTATGATATCATATGATATCACACTCGCCTTTGGTCAACATCATATGATATGCCGGTCCCTAACAATATGGGATATGATATGTGATTCCCTGCAAGATGAGAGGAGCAGGCTTGAAAAACAATGCATGAGATAAAGAACCTGTGGCCTCGTCTGTCTCATAGTTCGACGGGATTCTTGTGTATATAATATGAGATATGATATGTCGGTCCCCAACCATACGTAGAGGTCGGCTATGTTATATAATATTAGTGAATAAATAATATTAGATACTGTAATACCGGTATAATATTAGATACTCTAATACCGGTATAATATTAGATACTCTAATACCGGTATAATATTAGATACTCTAATACCGGTATAATATTAGATACTCTAATACGAGGGGGGGGGCAAGGAAAAAGATTTTGTACCGCATGTTCGATATGGATAGAGAACCGCGAGCAATAGTCGATACAAAAAAATCATGTCGATACACCCACGGGCGGCCGAGATACGAGGGGGGGGGGGGGGGGGGGGGGGGGGGGGGGGGGGGGGGTCCGGCCGTTTTCCCAATTTTATTTGTACCTCGTGTAACTTTCTTGCCAGTGCGAATTTTCGAGCGTGAGGTACACCAATGAGTACGTCTCGACGAGAGGAGTGCGAATCTGCATTCGTTAGTAAGTTACACGCAGGGTGTAATAGGTGGATCTCCTGGAAGGTACATCCAGGCTGGACGCCAGGCTGGACGTCACCCAGACCTTCGCGCCCAGCTTCGCACGAGCGGCAGTTGGCGGCGAAAAAGGCGCGCGCGCAACGCGTTTGGATGCGCGTTCTGAACTCTGGTCCCTACGAGGTTCCTAAAGCAGTGGACCCCCCCCCCCCCCCACACACACCCCACACCACACCCACCCACCCACACACACACACCACCAACACCCCACCAACACCACACACACACACGCACACACATACCCCAGACACACACACACCACCCGAGCAGACCATCAGGCTCCAGAATACAAGTTGAGTCGATTAAGCCATGATAATGATGATGATAAAGTTAGATACGGTAGACAGATGAATAGCGCCTTCTGTCCTTTACATACCTTAGTGATCTCCTCCAAGGGTGAGGACGACTGCCGAGCGCTCAAGAAAGTTGTAGAAATACTGAAATCTAAATGACTTTGTCCAAACTTGATATTTTTATCTTTTGGTTGTATGGTTGGAAAGGCCTTGACGAGATGAATGCTCATGGACCCCACTTTCACTATGTTATACGTCTGGGTGTTCAGATATGAGGTCTCAAAGGGGGGAGGGAGGGAGGGGGGGGGGGGGGGGGGGGGGGGGGGGGGGGTCCAGGGTTCATATAACAACTTCCGAACATGCAGGTCTGCCAACTTTATTCTTGCCCCCCCCTCGCTCTAATAGCGGTATAATATTAGATACTCTAATACCGGTATAATATTAGATACTATAATACCGGTATAATATTAGTGAATAAATAATATTAGATACTATAATACCGGTATAATATTAGATTCCTTTAATACCGGTATAATATTAGTGAATACATAATATTAGATACTATAATACCGGTATAATATTAGTGAATAAATAATATTAGATACTCTAATACCGATATAATATTAGATACTCTAATACCGGTATAATATTAGATACTATAATACCGGTATAATATTAGTGAATAAATAATATTAAATACTATAATACCGGTATAGTATTAGATACTCTAATACCGGTATAATATTAGTGAATAAATAATATTAGATACTCTTATACCGGTATAATATTAGATACTATAATACCGGTATAATATTAGATACTATAATACCGGTATAATATTAGTGAATAAATAATATTAGATACAATAATACCGGTAGAATATTAGATACTATAATACCGGTATAATATTAGTGAATGAATAATATTAGATACTCTAATACCGATATAATATTAGATACTCTAATACCGGTATAATATTAGATACTATAATACCGGTATAATATTAGTGAATAAATAATATTAGATACTATAATACCGGTATAATATTAGATACTAATATACCGGTATAATATTAGTGAATACATAATATTAGAAACTAGAATACAGTATAATATTAGTGAATAAATAATATTAGATACTCTTATACCGATATAATATTAGATACTCTAATACCGGTATAATATTAGATACTATAATACCGGTATAATATTAGTGATTAAATAATATTAGATACTATAATACCGGTAGAATATTAGATTCCTTTAATACAGGTATAATATTAGTGAATAAATAATATTAGATACTATAATACCGGTATAATATTAGATACTATAATACCGGTATAATATTAGTGAATAAATAATATTAGATACTCTAATAGCGGTATAATATTAGATACTATAATACCGGTATAATATTAGTGAATAAATAATATTAGATACTCTAATACCGGTATAATATTAGTTCTATAATACCGGTATAATATTAGTGAATGAAAATATATTACGATACTAAATACCGGTATATATTAGATACTCTAATACCGGTATAATATTAGATTACTCTAATACCGGGTATAAATATTAGATACTCATAATACCGGTATAAATTAGATACTATAATACTGTATAAAATAGATACTATAATACCGGTACTAACATTAGGTACAATAATACCGATATAATATTAGTGAATAAATAATATTAGATACTCTACTGGTATACTGAATATTAGATTCCTTTAATACCGGTATAAATTATTAGATACTATAGTACCGGTATATAATTAGTGAATAAATAATATTATATACGATACTCTAATACGGCATTTATTAATATTGATTCTTTAATACCGGTATAAATATTTAGGTGAAATAAATAATATTAGATACGATAATGAATACCGGGTATTATAGATATTAGATTCCTTTAGTGTGCAAATAAATAAATTTTATACGCGGTATAATACCGTCTGTATAATTTAGTGAATAAATAATATTAGATACTCTAATATATAATATTAGGTTATATTAAATACTCTAATAATAGATTCGTATAATATTACGGTATAATATTTAATATTAGGATATTGATACTAATACCGGTAAATATTTATAAAATAACCGTATATAATATTAGAACTATAATACGGTAATATAGATACTATAATTACCGACGAATAGGTTATTCTATATTACCGGTATAATATTAGCAATACCTTAATACCGGTATAATATTAGATACTAATACCTGACATTATGAAGACTAATATATTAGATACTATTACCGGTATAATATAGATACTCTATACCTGCGTATAAGATATTAGATACTTCAATACCAGTATAATATTAGATACTTAAAATACCGGATAGTAATATTAGATACTAATAATACACTTTTATAATGATTACCCTATGGTATTATTAATATTGAGACCTCCTAATTAATATTAGTCAGATAAATAATATTAGAATACTAATACCGATATATTAGTGAAATACGATAATATTAGAAACTATAACAGTTAGTGAGAATAAAATAATATTAGATACTCTAAACTTATACCGGTATAAATTAGGATTACTATAATACCAGGGTGCGGCTATAATATTAGTATGTGAATACCTCATAATTCCGTATATTAGATACTTAATATAATAACCGGTATAATATTAATGTACGGTATAATACCTGATATAATATTATGATACTATAAATACCGGTATAATATTAGATACTATATCATACCGGTATATTAGATACTATAATACCGGTTATAATATTAGATACTATAATACCGGTATAATATTAGATACTGAATACCGGGTATAATATTAGATACCTACTTATAATACCGGTATAATATTAGATACTATAAATACCGGTAATAATATTTAAGATACTCTAATACCGGTTATAATATTAGATACTCTAATACCGGTTATAATTATTAGACTTACATCTATCAATATATAATATTAGATCTATAATTACCGGGTATAATATTAGATACTAATATTAGAAACTAGAATACAGTATAATATTAGTGAATAAATAATATTAGATACTCCTTATACCGACTATAATATTAGATACTCTAATACCGGGGTATATTTAGATACTATAATACCGGTATAATATTAGTGATTTTAAATAATATTAGATACTATAATACCAGGTAGAATATTTAGATTCCTTTAAATACCGGCTATATATATTAGTGAATAAATAATATTAGATACTATAATACGTATAATATTAGATACTATAATACCGGCGTATAAATATTAGTGAATAAAAATATTAGATTACTCTAATAGATAATATTAGATGAATACATAATATAAATAAATCGATAGTCTTTTATAAATATTAGATACCTGTATAATATTAGTTCTATAATACCGGTATAATATTAGTGAATTAAATAATATTAGATACTACTAATACCGGTTAGTAATATTAGATACTCTAATACCGGTATGAATATTTAGATACTCTAATAGCGGTATAATATTAGATCCTCTAATACCGGTATAATATTAGATACTATAATACTGGTAAATAATGGATACTATAATACCGGTATAACATTAGGTACATAATACCTGATTAATATTAGTGAATAAATAATATTAGATACTCTAATACCGGTAGAAATATTAGATTCCTTTAATACCCGGTTAATACGATACTATAATACGTATAAATAATAAAATAATATAGATACTATAATTACGGTATAATATTTAGTGAATAAAAATAATATTAGATACTCTAATACCGGTATAATATTAGATTCCTTTAATACCGGTATAATATTAGTGAATAAATAATATTAGATACTATAATACCGGTATAATATTAGATTCCTATAATACCGGGGGGGGTATAATAATAGTTAGCGTGAAATAATATTTGATACTATAATATTAGATTCCTTTAGATACCTATACTGAAATACCGGATGTGATATAATAGTAACTCTAATAATATAAGATACATACCGGGGTATAGATATTACTCGAATACCGAGTTTTTTATTTTTCTAAATCGAATTGTTTTTTACCTAACACAGGTTTGACGATACTTTGATTAAAAACTACACACCACACATTATTTTTTAGGTTTTTTTTGTTTTTTTTTTTTTTTAAATACAAAGGGGAATACCTTTTATTATTTTTCTTTTTTTTTACGGATGGCAGCTAACCCATTTACTACGATACTCATATATTAGAATACCGGGGGCTACTGCGCACTAATATTAGTAGCTCTAATACCTATAATATTAGATACAGTAATACCGGTATAAATATAGATACTATAAATACGTATAATATTAGATACTATAATTACTGGTGATATATTAGATACCTATCAATACCGATTCCATAATTAGATACTTTTAATACCGGTATAAAATATAGATACTAGCTAATACCATATAATATTAGATTACTATAATACCGGTATAATAATATTAGATACTATAATACCGGTATAATATTAGATACTATTATATTACCGGGCTATAATATTAGAATACTATAATACCGGTATATATACCAGCTATATAGATCACTATAATACCGGTATAAATATTAGATACATATAATACCGGGTTATCATAATTAGATACTATATACTATAATATGTATGATATATTAGATACTCTAAAATACCGGTATAATATTAGAATACTAATACCGGTATAATATTAGATACGGTATAATACGGTTAGATAATAATACGGTTAGATAATATTTATTAATACCCGTATAAGTATTAATATGAGCTAGATACTTATGGACTATAATACCGTTATAATATTAGATACTATAAATACCGGTATAATATTAGATTACTATAATACCGGCTATAATATTAGATACTATAAATACCGGTATAATATTAGATACTATAATACCGGTATAATATTAGATACTATAATACCGGTATAATATTAGATACTATAATACCGGTATAATATTAGATACTATAATACCGGTATAATGTTAGATACTATAATACCGGTATAATATTAGATACTATAATACCGGTATAATATTAGATACTTATACCGGGATAATATTAGATACTATAATACCGTATAATATTAGATACTATAATACTAGTAATACGGTATAATATTTGATACTATAATACCGGTATATTATTAGATACTATAATACCCGGTATAATAATTAGTGAATAAATAATAATACTCTAATAGCGGTATAATATTAGATACTCTATAGCGGCCTATAATATCGTAGATACTATAATACCGGTATTATTAATACTCTATAGATAATATTAGATACTATATACCCGTATAATAAATGATACCCGGTCTAATATAGATACTATAATACCGGTATAAATTAGATACTATGGGCAATACCGGTATAATATTAGATACTATAATACCGGCATAATATTAGATACTATAATACCGGCATAATATTAGATACTATAATACCAGACTATAATATGTATTGATAACTATAATACTACCGGTATAAGGATATTAGATACTCTAATACCGGTATAATATTAGATACTATAATACCGGGATAAATTTTAGTGAATAAATAATAAAAGATACTCTTGATATCGGTATTAATATTTGATTCCTTCAATAACGGATAATAATATTAGTGAATACATAATATTTAGATACTCTAAAATACCGGTATAAATATTAGATATCTCTATACCGGGTATAATATTAGTGAATAACTAATATTAGATACTATATACGGTATAATATTAGATACTCTTATACTAGGTACAATATTAGATACCATAATACCGGTATAGCTATATATTAGTTGAACAAAAATATTAGATACATATAAACCGGTATTAATATTTAGACTCCTTTTAATACCGGGTATAATATTAGTGAATAAATAATATTAGATACTGTAATACCGGGATTATATATTAGATACTCTAATACTGGTATAATATTAGTGAATAAATAATATTAGATACTAAAATACCGGTATAATATTAGATACTCTAATACCGTATAATATTAGATACTATAATACCGGACGATATAATAGACTCCTTTAAATACCGCGTATAATATTAGTGAATAAATAATATTAGATACTCTAATACCGTATAATATTAGAACTATAATACCGGTATAATATAGTGAATAAATAATATTAGATTACTATAATACCGGTATAATATTAGTCGGGACGAGCCGTCTCAACAGATTTTGAATGCGTTTTGAAAAACTAATATTATTGTGACACTGTAATAATATGATTTAATATTAGTTTTTCAAACACCTTTTTCAAACATATTAGTTTCCATTCCCTAACCATAAGTAACCTCGAGTCGAGGCTCGGCACCTGGGATATCATGACAAGGCCCTGGAATTTTCTGCAGTCTACACGATGCAGCAAGACATTCCCCAAATCAAGACATTCCCCAAATAATATCCTTAGCATTTCCCAAATTAAACATAACATATGGCACAATATAACAATATATCAAATATAATGTACATGCATATATGTAGGTAGCCCACACAGTACACAAGGCCCTGAAATTTCACGATGCAGCAAAACATAAAAATAAAACAGAATACATAGCACAAAATAACAATATATCAAATATAATGTGCATGCATATATGCAGGTAGGCCTCACCAGTACACAAGGCTCTGAAATTCTCGGCCGTCTGCACAATGCAGCAAGCGAGAAAGGGTGAGCAAGGGACCAGAGGGGTAAGGGATGAGGGGTTGGGGGTAAGGGGAAGGGGATGAAAGAAATGAAGGGGTGAGAGGATGATGCAGCAAACGAGGAAGGGCGGGCGAGGGGCCAGAGGGGTTTAGGGATGAGGTGTAGGGTGTGTAGGGCGGGTAGGGGATGAAGAAATGAAGGGTGAGGGGATGATGCAGCAAGCGAGGAAGGGCGGGCGGGGGGGGGCAGAGGGGGTAAGGGATCAGGGGATGGGGTAGGGGGATAAGAGATGGGGTAGGGGGATGAAATTATTAAGGGGAGAGGGGGTAAGGGGATCGGGTGATGGGGGTAGGGATGAAAATATTAAGGGGAGAGGCATGGGTAAGGGATCAGGGGCGATGGGGGTAGGGGATGAAAATATTAAGGGAGAGGGGGTTAAGGGATCAGGATGGGGTAGGGATGATGAAAATATTAAGGGGAGCCGGGGTAGGATCAGGGTATGGGTAGGGGATGAAATGATTAAGGGAGAGGAATGCCATGCAGACAGCGAGGAAGGCGGCCTTTGTGAGGGCCAGAGGAGATAAGGGATGAGGGATGAGGTGTGGGGGTAGAGATGATGAGGGGTAGGGGATGAAGAAAATGAAGGGGTGAGGGGATGATGCAGCAAGCGGAAAGGGCAGGCGAAGGGATGTCAGAGGGGGTAAGGGATGAGGGGTGAGGATAGGGTACAGGGACCACTGAGGGGCGGGCAGAGGGGTAGCGGCTTAGGGCGTTGAAGAAGTGAAGGGGTGAGGGGATGACTGCAAGCAAGCGAGAAGGGCTGCGGCAAGGGCCCAGATAGGGGGTAAGGATTGATGAGTTGGATGCGAGTAGGGGGTAGGGGTAGGGGTGAGGTAGGTTAGGGCGTAGTGGATAGGAGGATGAGGGTAGGGGTATGAAGAAATGAAAAAGGTTGAGGGATGAGTGCAGCAAGCGAGGAAGGGCGGACAAGGGCCCAGAGGGGTAAGGGATGAGGGGTTAAGGGTAAAGGGTAGGAGATGAGGGGAGGGATTGTGAAGAAATGAAAGGGGGAGGGATGATGCAGACAGCGAGGGAGGGTGGGGAGGGGCCAAGGGTAAGGAGAAAGGTAGGGGCTAGGGATGAAGAAATGAAAAGGGTGAGGGGATCGATGCTACAACCAGGTAATGGGGGGGGCGGGAGGGGCCAGAGCCCGGTAATGCATGCGAGGCAGGGGGCAAGGGGGTTCAGTTGGGCGATGATAAGAAGATTGAGGCAGCAAGCGAGAAAGGGCAGGCGACGGGTCAGAGGGGTAAGGATGAGGGGTGTGAGGGTTAGGGGGTAAGGGATGAGGGGGCAGAGGGGTACAGGGATGAGGGACGCGTAATCGTAAGGGTAGGGGGTAGGGGTAGAAGAAAGTGAAGGGAGGGATGATGCCAGCAAGCGAGGAAGGGGCAAGGCGAGCCAGATAGGGGTAAGGGATGAGGGGGATTGCGGCTGTAGTGGGTAGGGGTAGGTGAGGGATAGGGGGTTAGGGGGATAGGCAGATGAGGGGTAGGGATGAAGAAATGAAAGGGTGAGGGGATGATGCAGCAAATGCGAGGAAGAGCGGGCAAGGGGCCAGAGGGGGTAAGGAGATGAGGCGGTAAGGGGTAAAGGGTAGGAGATGAGGGGTAGGGATGAAGAAATGAAGGGGTGAGGGGATGATGCAGACAGCGAGGACAAGGGCGGCGGTGGAGCGGGCCAAAGGGAAGGATGAAAAAGGTAGGGGGTAGGGGAATGAAGAAATGAAAAGGGTGAGGGGATGATTGCTACAAGCCAGGAAGGGCGGGGAGGGGCCAGAGGACTCGCCGGTAATGCTCATGCGGAGCAGGAGCAGGGGGTGGGCGATGAGTAGGGGAGTGAGGGGATGAACTGCAATAAGTGAGAAGGGCGGGCGGAAGGCGCCCGAGGGGTAAGGGCGATGAGGGTAGGGGGTAAAAGGGATGAGGGGATGAGAGTAGAGAGTAGGGCGGGTAGGGTGCGTAGGGTAGGTAGGAGATAAGGGGTAGGGAATATATAAATGAAGGGGTGAAAGGAATGATGCAGCAAGCAAGGGCAAGGGCGGTCAAGGGGCCTGAGGGGGTAAGGGGATGAAGGGATTGAGGGAAGGGGGTGAATGAAATGAAGGGTGAGGATGATGCAGCAAGCAAGGAAGGCGGGCGAAGCGGCCAGTGGGGGTAAGGATGAGGGAAGGAAAAGGGCAGGGAGGTAGAGAGATAAAGGGTACGGAGCATGAAGAAATGGTTACTGAGGTGTAAGGATGAGGGTAGGGGAGTGGGGGAGGGTAGGGATATATAAATGAAGGTGTGAGGGCTGATGATGCAGCAAGCGAGGTAAGGGTCGGGCCAGGCAGCCAGAGGGGTAGGGGTAGGGAAATAGAGGGTTAGAGGGTAGGGGTCAGGCGGCGTCAGGGATGAGGGGTAAGTAGGGGTGGGGTAGGTAGGGGTGGAGGGGTAGAGGGTTCAGGGATAAAGGGGTAGGATGGCTGGATAGGGATGAGGGGGTAGGGGGTAGGCGGCTAGGGGTAGAGGCCTGTAGGGATAAGGGTAGGGCATGGCTGATAGGGGATGCAGGGGTAGGGGGAAAGGGTACGGCGGAAAGGCGTAATAACGGAGGGGAAGGGGGTAGGGAAAAAAGGGTACAGGGGGGAAGGGAAAGGAGGGCGAAAGCGTGGGAAAGGGGCGGAAAGGGGGAAAGGGGGAAGAGAGGGAAAAAGGGGAAAGGGCAAGGAGAGGGGGGGAAAGGGGCGAAGGGGGAAAGGGGGTGCGAGACGGATCGGAAGGGGTGGAAAGGGGGGAAAGGCGGGAAACGGGGGGAAAGGGGGAAGCGCCAAGCGAGGGGGGGGGGGAGTGAAGGAAAGGGAATGAAGGGAAGGGCGGGGGGGGAAGGGGAGAGGGGCGGGAAGGGGGATGGGCAAGGGGGAGGGCGCAAGGGCGGGGGGCAGGGGGGAGGAGGAATGGGGGGGAGGGATGGGGAGGGGGGAAGGCGGGCGGGCAGGGGGCGAAGGGGGGGGGGGGGAGGGAGGAGGGGGAGGGGGGGGGAGGGGGAGGGGGTCTGGGAGGGAGGTGAGGGGAAGGAGCGTTGAGTACGCAACCGCCATAAAGAAGGAGGGGTGAAGGGGAAGGTGGTGGGAGGGGGGGGGGGAGTAGGAGGGGAGAGGACGACGGGGAGGAGGCTGGCAGGAACGGGAGGAGGAGGAAGGGGAGAAGACGGAGGAGGGGGCGGATGGGGAATGGGGGGGTGGGGAGGGGAGAGGAGGAGGGGGAGGGGAGTTGAACCGCGGGTGAGAAGGTGGTGGCCCTGGAGGGAGGGGATGGGGGGGGAGGGACCGGAGGGACTGTGGGGTCGTCGAAGGGGGCGGGGGTGAGAGGGGGAGAGGCGGGGAGAGGGGGGCGAGGGGGAAGAGGAGGGACGGGGTGGGCAGGGGAGGAGGGAGGGGGCGGAGGGCGGAGGGGGGAAGAGGCCGAGGAAGGGAGGGAGGGGAGGAGGCGCGAGGACGGGAGGGGGAGGGGGGGAGGCGGGGAGGAAGGGGATGGGCGGAGGGGAGGGGGAGGGGAGGGGAGGGGAAGGGAGGGGGGGCGGGGGCGCGGAGGGAAAGAGCGCATGGCGCAGCGAGCGAGCAAGGCGTCGAGGGGGCCAGAGTGGGTAAGGGATGAGGGTAAGGGATGAGGGTAAGGATGAGGCGGTAGGGTTAGGGGTCTGCCTGCCCACCTCTGCATACTTCGGTTACGTCTTTGAAGAGCTCCATTATGATGCGGCCAACTGCAAAGTATAAGGTTTAGGGTTTATTTGAAACTCCATTATGATGCGGCCACTGCTAAGTATAAGGTTTAGGGTTTATTATGAAACTCTATTCTGATGGGGCCAACTGTTAAGTACCAAAAAACAGTCAGGAGTGGAGTAAGGATAAGAACCATCACCACCAACAGCGCAGCCAGCAGCAGCAGTAGCTGACGATAAAAAACAACAAACAACAAACAACAACAACAACGACAACGACAACGACAACGACAACGTCAACGACAACAACAACGACAATGATAACAACCACTTGCACCATCACTAACGACAACAAAACTTCCCCCCCCACCCACCCACCCACCCACCCACGACCCCCCCACCCACCCACCCACCCACCCCACCCCCCACACACACACATACCCCCCCACCCCCACCCCCACCCCCACCCCACACACACACACCACCCCTCACCACACACACACACCACACACTACCACACACCACCCCTACACCAACCCGCCCCAAACATGTTTCACTTCCCCCTGTTCCATGGCCCCAGCTTCCTCACCTCGTTCCCCCCCAATGTTGACGTCAAAATAGACTAAGGGATTGGTTGGGTCCCTACGACCATCGCTGTCTACTGCCATTGTACTAGAATCGGATACCTGACTTTGGCCCAAAGGTTGGGGGGGCGGGATAGATCGAGAGGGGGGGTGCGATTTACCGTCGTACGCGTACGCCTGCGGCAACTAGTTAGGTTGTGGACTCGGTGTGGACTGGTGGTGATGGGGAGGAGTAGGGCGATAGTTAGGTTTGAGATGGGAGCTCGCGATGCCGCTAGCATCAGAACTCTGATCAGACCACTCGAGAATCTTGGCAGTATCGGCCGTAGCTGGAACCGCTGGTCCAACCTGTTTGTCCTGGGTTTGAATCCTGGTGCCTCTGCATGACTTCATGTGCTATCCAAATTTGCAAGGCCGTGAGAAGTGAGCATCTGTTTGTCTACGATTGTATGAAGAGATCGGATAAAACATATATTGATCAGAAGTTTGGTGTTCTACCGAAGACGGCAAGCAGCGTTGAAGGTTGGAGCCATGTAATCCAGTTCAAGTTCAATCCTCTGCTCTGGTAGTCTGGTGCCCGAAACGCAAATACGCAACCAATTGTATAGCCTGCGTTCTGCGACGAAGTGGACCCTTCCTTCTGGTCAACGGAACCTCCCCACCTTACGTCCTGAGCAGGGTTGTGCAGGACGCGCGTCCTTGCGTCCCAGGACGCAACATGGGGAGGGTCCGTTGCGTCGCAGACGCAACATGGGAGGGTCCGTTGCGTCCCGGACGCAGTTACAGGATGTTGGTTGCGTCCCGGACGCAGGTTCAGGATGTTGGTTGCGTCTCACCCATCAGTTGCTTGGTCCACCACCACTCCATTGCCTTGGGCTGTGGGTTCTGTTAATACTATGACGCAGCCTGCAGGGCGCAATCTACCGAACTGGGTGCGTGCCAGGACGCAACCTACCGAATTAGGGTGCGTCCCAGGACGCAACCCCTGGTGTCCGTTAGAAGTACCCTGGTCCTGAGACGGCGGATGCAGCGTCCTGAATATCCCTGGTAATGTGTCCCGGGTGTGTAAGTAATTGGTAATGTATACCGGTAGTCAAAAAAATACTTCCTTGCTGCAAGATTGCCCCTTGATGTTGCCTACGGTATCTAAATTTTGAGGGCAAGTTGGAAGACCCCTCCCTGATGTTTTGGAGCGGGCTTGTCAATGACAATAACATAATGTAGTAACGATAAGCTTTGGTTTCTTTTGAGACCGATATTTTGCGATAATACTGTTTCGATTTAAATTCATCATGTTCGAAGACTGCAAGCAGCCTGAAAGGCAAGAGCCATGTGAACAAATTCAAGTTTAAGGTCAAGTTCAAGTCCAAGTCCAACTTGTAGAGCAAGGGTACTTCGCATATTCTACGTTTCATGAGCCCAATCTATGTTTGAAACGTGAAAGGTACATTTCTGAACAACCCTCGTAGTACCAATCCTTGGGGCTCGTGAGTTTCTCACGGGGGTATGGAATTCATTATGCTAAAGGTTAGGCAGTGCCTAATAACGTAGGCACCTTCAGGCGTATATAACTGTGTGACCAGGATTTAAACAATGTTTAGACCTGTAACACCTAAAAAATCCGAGGGCGCCCCCCCCCTTCAATATAAATAAGAGGCATGACTTTAACTTATAATTGTATCCTGGGTCTTTACACTCTGGCGCACACAATAGCATCCTCAGAATTCCCAAACAGGGATTGCGTGATTGTCAAAATACTCACCCATTCACCCACTCATACCCACCCAAATTATCCACCCATTTACCCACCCACGGACCCATGGACCCACCCATGCACTCCCTTGGTCTTCAGTAGTGCCATGGAACTGCCCTTGTCTGCAAAATCTCAATGGTGGTCTCAGAATGTCATTTGGAGGTCTTGAGTAAAAAGATAACACAAAACCTGAGGTCTGCCCCCCCCCCCCCCCCCCCCCCCCCCCCCCCCCCCGCCCCCCCAAATGAGGTGCTCAGAATGACCTGGAAATAGCTCATAACATTGCCATGAATCATGCCATAATAGTCCCAATATCACAAAAACATCGGTATGCCCAGGGTCTGACTTACTTCAAATTTGGAGGCCTTGGCACATCCTGGTGTTTACAACTCTTGTTCAATTTCAAGTGTGTTCGCGACTTGGCGTATGGTTCCGAGAGAGAGAAACAGTGGCAGTACACACGGCAGTACAATCCATTTTCCTTCCGCCGGGCCGATTTATCACCCCCCTGGCGGTTCCCTGCCTCTTTGAGTATTCGTTCAAAATGGTCCAGGTGCTGATCCCATCCTTCTACTGCGCATTGCTACTGCTTTAATTAACCCCTCGCGAAGGCCGGATCTCTAACTTGCGTATTTTTCGCCGAATCCCCTTTTCGATCGCAGGGAAGTTACAAGTTCCATCAGTACCAGGTCGTGGGCCGCCACATGCCCACGGAGACCGAGCCCTCTCCAACCGTCTACCGTATGAAGGTCTGGGCGGAGGACTCCGTTCGCGCTAAGTCTAAGTTCTGGTAGGTTCGAGAGACTGTGGGGGCGAGACGGAGGGGCGAGGGGGGGCTTGGGGGAGGGCGGTTGGGGAGGTCGAGGGAATGTGTGCAGGGTTTTGCCTTGGGGATGGAGTGTGTGAGTGCATGTGTGTTGTGTCAGGGGTGAATCATGGGGGATGAGATAGTTTTGCGTTTGTGTGTTCATGTGCTTGTGTGTGTGTGTGTGTGTGTGTGTGTGGGGGGGGGGGGGGGGGGGGGGTAGCAGCAAACCCCAATCTGCAAGCAGCAAGCAGTCATGTACCGCCCAAGCAGTCATGTGCTTTCAGCAAGCAGTCGTGTGCTGTCAGCAACAGCTGGTCGAATCCGCATGTCCGAAGAGTCCTACACCAAGTCTTGTACCTGGGCACTGTTTCTTACTTTTAGCTTGTTGTCTGACCAACTGACCAAGTGGGCCCCTAAGGGGCCCGCTTGCGAGTACCGCCCAGAGGCAGAGGGCCAGTACTTGAAGTATTAGGCAGCTAAAAGATTGAAGTTACTTGGGCTACTCGTAGCAGCTTCTAGGCAGCTCCTTTCACACACCCTCAAGCCAAACCTGAATATGCGTCTGAAGGCTGGCACGACAGGCATTCCAATGCAGCTGTGATATTTGGGCTTGACTCAGTTGCTGGCTAACGGAGCTGGTTGGAAGCTGCTACATGTAGCTCAAAACAGAAACCTTGTACCTTGGCTGCATGGTCATCTAGCAGCAGCAGCAAAGAAGCAAGGAAGAAGAAGAAGAAGATGAAGAAGAATTATTGCTACAAGGCAATTCGGCGTCTAACCGTCTGCAAAAAACAATGCCCCCCCCCCCCCCCCCCCCCCCCCCCCCCCCCCCCCCCCCCCCCCCCCCCCCCCCGTGCGATAGCCACAGAAACCAGGGAGTGTGACAGGGCTCGAAACAAAACGATTATCCGTAGTCAAGTCCAGGTGTCTACACAGAAGAATAAAAAAGTTATGTGTAGCGTCGCAAGCGACGCTACAAATTGGTGGCGAGTGTTCTCCACGTCGCGACAGGTGGCAACGGAAGCGAGTTAGTAACGAGACCGTTGGTTGACTTTTCAAGCTTCGCCTCGGTTAGACGGTCACACGCACGGACAACGGGGTGACCCTGGGGGCTCCTGCCTCCCTGAAGAAGGGGCACCACCAAATAAGGCCCTGTATGGCCCTGAAGAGCAATAACAAGCCAGCAAGCGCTGTGCCTGGATGGGGCCTAAAACCACCAAGCTAGAAAAAGGCCACTTTCAGATTTGAAAAAAAACTGGTGGTTGGGTGGGTGGTTAGGTGATGGTAGTTTGCCTGTATACATTGTATGCCTAGCTCGCTAGCAATATACAGGAGTACTATTCGAATTTATGCGTGTGTGTATGCGTGCGTGCTTATGTGTGTGTATGCGTGTGTGTTTACGTGTGTGTGTTCATGTGTGCGTGTGTATGTGTGCGTGCAATTGGAATTTTTACATCCGTTTATGTGTGCGTGTGTTTATGCGTGTGTGTGTATGTATTTGTGTATGACCAATACGATGTGCTGTTGTGCATGGATGGATGGTATGAACAGAAGCCTTGTCATACGGATGGGTGCTGAATGTTAGAGTGCGTGTGCTCATATGTGCGGGCATGCGACTATTTGGGTATGCTCGTGCGCGTTGTGCTTGTTCGTGTTTTGGGGTGATTGGATAGCAGGACCTTCCTCCCCTCCCGCCAACACGCCCCCTCCCCCCTCCCCCCAATCACTCTCAGCACACGCACACATGCATCCCCCCACCCCACCCCACCCCACCCCCCCACACACACACACTGAGATACTTCCTGCGTAAGCTGAGGCTTAACCCTAAACCCTAAACCCCCTAAACACACAGATACTTCCTGCGTAAGCTGAGGCTAAACCATAAACCCTAAACTCTAAGCCCCCTGAACACACAGGTACTTCCTGCGTAAGCTGAGGCTAAACCATAAACCCTAACCCCCCTAAACACACAGATACTTCCTGTGTAAGCTGAGGCTAAACCCTAAACCCTATACCCTGAACTTACAGATACTTCCTGCAGAAGCTGAGGCTAAACCTTAAACCTCAAACCCCCTGAACACACAGGTACTTCCTGCGTAAGCTGAGGCTAAACCTTAAACCTTAAACCCCCTAAACACACAGGTACTTCCTGCGTAATAGTACTTCCTGCGAATGCTGAAGGTAAACTCGAAACCCTAACCCCCCTGGACACACAGGTACTTCCTGCGTAAGCTGAGGCTAAACCCTAACCCCTAACCCCCCTGAACACACAGGTACTTCCTGCGTAAGCTGAGGCTAAACCCTAACCCCTAACCCCCCTGAACACACAGGTACTTCCTGCGTAAGCTGAGGCTAAACCCTAACCCCCAACCCTCCTGAACACACAGGTACTTCCTGCGTAAGCTGAGGCGTGTGAAGAAGGCGAACGGCCAGATCCTGGCTGTCAATGAGGTGGGTTTGTGTGTATGTATGTATGTTGCAGTCCAGGGGTAGGCCAAGTAGGCTAAACGCCAAGTAGGCGAACGGCCAGATCCTGGCTGTCAATGAGGTGGGTTTGTGTGTATGTTACAGTCCAGGGGTTGGCCAAGTAGGCTAAACGCCAAGTAGGCGAACTTCCAGATCCTGTCTGTCAATGAGGTGGGTTTGTATGTATGTTACAGTCCAGGGGTAGGCCAAGTAGGCTAAAGGGACTTGCCCAACAGTTGAGGGGGGTATTGGCCCTACAGCAGCCTGCACCCTGTTCAGGCTCTTCAACAAGTGTTCAGGGTGCTCAACACCTGTTCATCAACTACAACTACATGTTTAACCAACAATGTACTCAATGAGGTGGGTATTGGCCCTAAGGCAGCCTGCACCCTGTTCAGGCTCTTCAACAAGTGTTCAGGGTGCTCAACACCTGTTCATCAACTACAACTGCATGTTTAACCAACAATGTACTCAATGAGGTGGGAATTAGCCCTAAGGCAGCCCGCACCCTGTTCAGGCTCTTCAACAAGTGTTCAGGGTGCTCAACACCTGTTCATCAACTACAACTACATGTTTAACCAATGATGTACTCAGTTAGGTGGGTATTGGCCCTAAGGCAGCCTGCACCCTGCCCAGGCCGTTACACAGGTGTTCAGGGTGTTCAACACCTGTTCAACAACTACATGTTTAACCACTGATGTACTCAATGAGAGGGGTATTGGCCCTAAGGCAGCCTGCACCCTGTTCAGGGTGCTCAACACCTGTTCATCAACTACAACTACATGTTTAACCAGTCATGTACTCAATGAGGTGTGTATTGGCCCTAAGGCAGCCTGCACCCTGTTCAGTGTGTTAAACAGGTGCTCAGTGTGTTCAACATCTGTTCAACAACTACATGTTTAACCAATGATGTACTCAGTTAGGTGGGTATTGGCCCTACGGCAGCCTGCACCCTGCCCAGGCCATTACACAGGTGTTCGGGGGTGTTAACACCTGTTCAACAACTACATGTTTAACCAGTGATGTACTCAATGAGGTGGGTATTGGCCCTAAGGCAGCCTGCACCCTGCCCAGGCCATTACACAGGTGTTCGGGGTGCTCATCATCTGATTCTGTACATCGTTGGATGAACATGTATTTGTTGAACAGGTGTTACACAAAATCACGTCTCGTACCGCCTATCACAACATGTACTAGGAGTAAAAACAAACCAAACCCGCGACCCACAATCCACAACCCAACACGAACCTGCCCACAACCAAACCTAGCCCAGCCCAACCCAACCCAAACCAAACCACCTCGACCAAACCAAACAGTCATGCCCAACCCAACCCCACAGATCTTTTAGAAGAAGCCCACCACTGTAAATAACTTAGGTATCTGGTTTTCGTCACCAGTCACGTACCGCCTCCCACTTGAACAAGAAGTAAAACCAAACAAAGCCCGCAACCCACCATCCTCAACCCAACACGACCCAGCCCACTTTAACTAACCCAACTAAACCAAACCAAACCAAACCAAAGCATTCATACCCATCCAATCCAAACCAAACCAAACCCACCTGAGCCAAACAAAACAAAACCCGTCATAACCAACCCAAACCAACCCAAACCAACCCCTCAGATCTTTGAGGAAAAGCCCACCACTGTAATGAACTTAGGTACCTGGGTTTCACTACTAGTCTCGTACCGCCCACCAAACCAAACCCACAGCCCGCAACCCGCAATCCACAACCCAACACGACCCAGCCTACCTCAACTAACCCAACTAAACCAAACCAAACCAAAGCATCCATACCCATCCAATCCAAAACAAACCAAACCAAACCCACCTGAGCCAAACAAAACAAAATCCGTCATAACCAACCCAAAACAAACCAAACCAACCCCTCAGATCTTTGAGGAAAAGCCCACCACTGTAAAGAACTTAGGTATCTGGGTTTCACTACTAGTCTCGTACCGCCCACCAAACCAACCCAAACCAACCCAAACCAACCCCTCAGATCTTTGAGGATAAGCCCACCACTGTAAAGAACTTAGGTATCTGGGTTTCACTACTAGTCTCGTACCGCCCACCAAACCAAACCCACAGCCCGCAACCCGCAATCCTCAACACAACACGACCCAGCCCACCTCAACTAACCCAACTAAACCAAACCAAACCAAAGCATTCATACCCATCCAATCCAAAACAAACCAAACCAAACCAAACCAAACCAAACCCACCTGAGCCAAACAAAACAAAACCCGTCATAACCAACCCAAACCAACCCAAACCAACCCCTCAGATCTTTGAGGATAAGCCCACCACTGTAATGAACTTAGGTATCTGGGTTTCACTACAAGTCTCGTACCGCCCACCAAACCAAACCCACAGCCCGCAACCCGCAATCCTCAACACAACACGACCCAGCCCACAACCATTCCTAACCAGCCCAACCCAACCCACCTCGACCAAACAAAACAACAGCCGGTCATGCCCATCCCACAACCCACAATCCACCACCCAGCACGACCCAGCCCACAACCATTCCTAACCAGCCCAACCCAACCCACCTTGACCAAACAAAACAACAGCCGGTCATGCCCATCCCACAACCCACAATCCACAACACAACACGACCCAGCCCACAACCATTTCTAACCAGCCCAACCCAACCCACCTCAACCAAACAAATCAACAGCTGGTCATGCCCATCCCTCAACCCACAATCCACCACCCAACACGACCCAGCCCATAACCCAACCTAACCAGCCCAGCCCAGTCCAGCCCAACCCAACCCACCTCGACCAAACCAAACCAGTAATACCCGACCAATCAAAACCAAACCAACCTGAACCAAACCAAACAAAACCAGTCAACCATCCCATCCCATCTCATCCCACGCCACCCAATGCCGTCCCACCCCACAGATCTTCGAGAAGAAGCCCACCACTGTGAAGAACTTTGGTATCTGGGTTCGCTACCAGTCTCGTACTGGTTACCACAACATGTACAAGGAGTACCGTGACGTAACCCTGAACGGTGCTGTGAACCAGCTGTACCAGGAGATGGCATCCCGCCACAGGGTGCGCTACCCTTGCATCCAGATCATCAAGACTGCTACTGTGCCCGCTTCCGCCTGCAAGCGCGAGAACACTAAGCAGGTGCGAAGGGTGGGGAGGGGTTTGTGTGTGGGGTGTGTGGGGGGTGGGGGAGGGGAGTCAGTAACCCTGAACCGTGTTGTGAACCAGCTGTACCAGGAGATGGCATTCCGCCACAGGGTGCGCTACCCTTACATCCAAATCATCAAGAATGCTACTGTGCCTGCTTCCGCCTGCAAGCGCGAGAACACCAAGCAGGTGAGACGACTGTGGGGGGTGGGGGTGGGGAGGGGGGGGAGAGGTGATGGCATCCCGCCACAGGGTGCGCTACCCTTGCATCCAGATCATCAAGACTGCTACTGTGCCCGCTTCCGCCTGCAAGCGCGAGAACACTAAGCAGGTGCGAAGGGTGGGGAGGGGTTTGTGTGTGGGGTGTGTGGGGGGTGGGGGAGGGGAGTCAGTAACCCTGAACCGTGTTGTGAACCAGCTGTACCAGGAGATGGCATTCCGCCACAGGGTGCGCTACCCTTACATCCAAATCATCAAGAATGCTACTGTGCCTGCTTCCGCCTGCAAGCGCGAGAACACCAAGCAGGTGAGACGACTGTGTGGGGTGGGGGGTGGGGAGGGGGGGAGAGGTGATGGCATCCCGCCACAGGGTGCGCTACCCTTGCATCCAGATCATCAAGACTGCTACTGTGCCCGCTTCCGCCTGCAAGTGCGAGAACACCAAGCAGGTGGGAAGAGGGTGTGTGGGGGGGGGGGGAGTGGGTGGGTGGGGGTTGGGGGGGGGGGGAGTGGGGGGGGGGGAGGAGATAAGGGTCGAGGCGGTTGAGAGTATGGCTACCCCTGTCCCTGCTGCTGCCTGCAAGTGCGAGAACACCAAGCAGGCAGGAAGGGTGGGGAGGTGTTAGTGTGTGTGTGTGTGTGGGGGGGGGGGGGGTCAGGGTTGGGGGGGGGAGTGGGTGGGTGGGAGGAGATAAGGGTCGAGGCGGTTAAGAGTATGGCTACCCTGTCCCTGCTGCTGCCTGCAAGTGCGAGAACACCAAGCAGGTAGGAAGGGTGGGGAGGTGTTAGTGTGTGTGTGTGCGGGGGGGGGGGTCGGGGTTGGGGGGGGGGAGTGGGTGGGTGGGAGGAGATAAGGGTCGGGCCAGTTAGGAGTATGGCTGCCACTGTCCCTGCTGCTGCCTGCAAGTGCGAGAACACCAAGCAGGTGGGAAGAGGGTGTGTGTGTGTGGGGGGGGGGGGGGGGGAGAGGGGGGGGGGGGGAGGAGATAAGGGTCAAGGCGGTTAAGAGTATGGCTACCCCTGTCCCTGCTGCTGCCTGCAAGTGCTGCTTCTCACCCTGTCCCACCCACACAAGCATCCTCACACTCTCCTCTCTCTCTCTCTCTCCCCCCGCCCCCTACAGTTCCATGACGCCAAGATCAAGTTCCCCCTCACCCACAAGCCCATCAACCCCATTACCCATAGCATCACACCCACCCACACGAGCAACCTACCCAGCCGAAAAAGCATCCTGACCCCCCCCAACCCTAACCCACCCCCCTCTCTCTCTCTCTCTCTCCCCCCTACAGTTCCATGACGCCAAGATCAAGTTCCCCCTCACCCACAAGCTCATCAGGCCTTCTTCCCGGGTGTTCAGGACCACCTTCAAGGCCAACCGCCCCACAACCGCTATGTTTTAAGTTGCTTACGCTGCTTACCACCACGTGCTGTAGATGGGTTGCCATGTGTTGTAATCTACCTAGGCTGTTTACCACTTCATTGTGGATGAGCTGTCATTCATGTTTTAAGCTGCCTGTCTAGGCTGTTTGGCACTACTTCATGTGGATGCGCTGTCGTTCAAGCTGCCTAGGCTGTTTACCACTCCATTGCGCAGATGAGGCGAATTGAAAATCCGCATCATTAGACGCAACCGGTTTCAAAATCTGTGTCTGCGTCGCACTTAGAGCCTGGTAGATGTTCTGTCATTCATGTTCTGTGCAGATCATTTGAATTTGAATTTTTACGTGGATGGACTGCCATTCATGTTCTGTGCAGGTAATTTGAATTTGAATTGTTACATGGATGGACTGTCTTACATGTTCTGTGCAGATAATTTGAATTTGAATTGTTGCATGGATGGACTGTCTTTCATGTGTTCATGTACACGGATGGACTGTCTTACATGCTCTGTGCAGATCATCAACACACGCAGTGTGCCCGTAGATGTTTGCAACACCTCGCATCGTGTCATGTGGGTCTAGTTGAAGAATGATGTGGGTGAGTAACACCTACTTGGATTTGAACTGCATCGAGTGATGTGGGCGAGCAACACATATTGTAATGAACTACTCAAATGATGAACGAGCTACTTGCCAATTTGCCGTGCAAGATTCTATTGTTACATGTAGGCCGTAAGCGACTTAGGTCCATGGTTCGACTGAAATGATGACCGAGGGGGGGGGGGGGGGGGGGGGAAAATAAAATCCTCAGACCCCATGCCCTTTTGACCTGCTTGGAGGCCACTTTCGCCTCCCACAATAATAATGAGGGGGTCTAATTAGGGTGCATTTTGTAAAGCTTGAAAAGGCCCATCTACTGGCGCTGCTCCAATAACCATGCAACAAGCAAATCAGACAAAACAATCAGCGTTCGTGATCACACGGACAAAGTGCCATCATCACCATCAATGTCAGAGGTAGGGCCTGGGGTTTAGGGCCCCCAGGCCCCTAATATGCCCTAGCCTATCAAAGTAACATGTAAACATGCTTGGCCTATCTCATTCTCAACCAATACGAATCACATGCTTAGACTATTAGAACCAATCACCTAGACGATCAACCTTATTGTTTATCCTCGAGGTTTAGCACCAGTGGGCCATGGGGTCATCCTCATCCTCGTCCTCGTCCACATCCTCATCACCCTCCTTTTCCTCTCCTCCTTCTCCTCCCTCTACCCCTCTTCCTCCCCCTCCCTCTTCCTCTTTCTTAACCACCCTACTCCAGAACAACGCCAGAAATTGAAATTGAAATAGTTACATCCGTATAATAATACATTACTCGCAGGACGTGATGTTAGGGACACCACAGCGTAAGCCGGAGCTAGCTATAGTCACATCGCCAGCACCTCTACTATATGCAAGTAGACCACCCTTACAAACCTCACCAGCACATCCAAAATGGTTTTAGTCAGGGTTTTTCAGGGGACCCGAAATCTGCCCCTCGAGAGTCGAGACGCAGCCTGTTTCAAAATCTGCTTCTCGAGACGCAACCTCTTTCAAAATCTGTGTCTGCGACGCAACGACCAAGCGACAGGTGGCAACGGAATCAAGTGCAGTGGACCGAAGCCAGGGTTTTCGACAGGGCCAGGGTTACGTGCAACACGACAAACGAAAAATACGACACACGGACAACAGGATGTCTCTCCCCAAAGGGGGGACTCACACGCGCCAAAAACTCTCTCTAAATATGGTCTCTACTTTTTTGCGCAGAATCAGCAAATAAGGGGACCGGGTGGTGGTGTATGGGCAAATCACGCTTTAACTTTAAAGGGAAAGACCCTTTAAAGGGGGTGCTTTAGCTATCCAAATATTGGTGTCCTCTGGGACTCACACACGCCAATATTGGTGACCTCACTCACGCCAAAAATCAGGGATTTCAGCCTACTTTCGAGTTTTCAAAACAACACTCTCCACCGGGTCGGCAATGTTTCTAAGGGTCGATCTCCCAATCTACTGGTTCCTTCCCCTGAGCTATCAGGAGAGCGTTTGTCTTGGAGAAGTGCTTGCAATCGGCAAAGCCTTCGTTTCCATAGTGGAAATGACGCCTAGAACCAGTCTCACCCACGGGCGGACAGTATGTCGTCAGCACATGGTGCCTCCTCTCGTTGATCAGCTTTGTCTTACCCTGCACCACAAATGAAAGAGAAGTATGTGTGTGTGTGAGTGTGATTGTGTGTGGTGTGGTGTGGTGTGGTGTGGTGTGGTGTGGTGTGGTGTGGTGTGGTGTGGTGTGGTGTGGTGTGGTGTGGTGTGGTGTGGTGTGGTGTGGTGTGGTGTGGTGTGGTGTGATGTGTGTGTGTGTGTGTGTGTGTGGTGTGTGTGTGGGGGGGGGGGGGGGGGGGGAGGGGGGGGGTATCAGCGAACCCCAATCTGACCAGATTGCTCCCCCCCCCCCCCCACCCCCCCCCCCCCCCCCCCCCCCCCCCCCCCCCCCCCCCCAGCGTAACCCGTGTAACAGTGGAGTCTCTTCTACACTGAGGGCGGTAAAGAACATTGCTATTTTTGTTTTTTTAGTTGTGAAAGGATTTTCACCCCAGGTGGTGGGTCTCCCGACACAAACCAGCGACAGCGAGGATTCAGTTTGAATTGCGTTGCCACTCCTACGAAAGAGTAGGCACACTTAATAATATGTCATAGTAACTGAAGTTGGAGATGCCTTAGCAACAAGTTCTATGCATCGTCGCCAGCGACGCTAAAAAATGGCGGAGAGTGATCGCGAGGGAGCGACAGGTGGGAAGTTAGTTACGAGAACGTTGATTGACGTGTCAGGCTTCAGCGCGGTCAGACAGATGGTCGGTCGGACGGACAAATGGGTAAACATGGGGGCTCCCGCCCCCTTGAAGAGGGGGCTCCGCCAAAACAGAACAAACGGGCTGCTACTTCACCTGGACAAAGCTACCATGTCGGTTGACACTTTCGCGAATACTAAAGCGCACCCGAAGGGATCGAACCCGGCACCTTCTCCTTTCAAGGAGCTCTACCATTGAGCCATTCGTTGAAACGGGGATGAACATCGCTATGCTTCAGCAACTCAAGTTGGAGATCCTTTAGCAAAGATAGAAAGACATAAGGAAATTATGACACAGCGACAAGTTCTAAGAGCATGTCGCAAGCGACACGGAAAACGCTTTAGCGGTCACCGGCAGGGAGTTTCGAATGTAGTGGAGAAAGTAGCTACTCATAGCCGAATAGAGCTACACACATTGAGCAACTTGTGCGAAGTATCTTGACCGATGCGATGCTGATAACACTAGTCATGCGCACTCCTACTATGAGCAAAATGTTTGGGTGCGGAGGTGGTCGGAATCGTCCAAGCGCCTAAACATCGGTTAGACAGACAGTCATGGGACAGACAGCAGACACCCAGACAGACATCCAGACAGACATCGGACATCCAGGCAGACATCCAGACAGACATCGGACATCCAGACAGACATCGGACATCCAGACAGACATCGGACACCCAGGCAGACATCCAGACAGACAGCAGACATCCAGACAGCAGACAGCGGAGAGAGACACGGGGGGAACTTAGGGCTTCACGGGGCTTCAGCCTCTGGACCCTGGGGGGTCCAGAGGGGGCTAAAGCGAAAAAACATAAAGCAAACTCTTTGCCGAAGGCAGAAAGACAGAAGGAAATAATGGAAACAACAAACTCTTTGCCTAAAAGAAGCGTAATAGAAGCCTAAAGGAGACATGACAAATCAATTAGCCTAAAAGAAGCCTACAAGAGACATGGCAAATCAATCACGTAGGAAGATGGACCGACCATCCGTGGCGTTTTAAACGTCCTCCCCTCCCCAGCACAACACAAAATGGCCATTAGCCGTGGGGGGAAGTTAGCCCCCACTTAAGTTTAGGGGGGTTAGGGTTTGGGCTTTGATTCAAAGGTTTAGGGTTCAGGTGGGTTTAGGGTTTAGGTAAGTGGGGGGGGGCTAAACTGAAAGTGCGGCTAACTTCCCCCTACCGACCATAGTCCCCCAGCACACCTACCCGAGCATGCCCCCCCCATGGATATAGCCAGCACACCCACATGGATATAACCACCCTACGTCCCGCATCACCACACCCACATGGGCATAGCCACCCTCTCTGTCTCACCATCACACCCACATGGATATAGCCACCCTACGTCCCTCCTCACCACACCTACCCGAGGATGCTTCCCCCACAGGAGAAACACACACGACTCCCTCTGGCTTCTCTGACACTGCCTTAATGGCCGCATCAGTGAATTTCTCCCAGCCCTTCTCTGAATGGTTTTTTTTTTGTTGCTTTCCGTGGTTCATCAAAGCGGCATGTAAGAAGAGAGTTGAGCAGCAGCACCCCTTGCTTGCCAGCGCACCCACATGGATATAGGATAGCCACCCTACGTCCCTCCTCACCACACCTACCCGAGGATGCTTCCCCCACAGTAGAAAGACCACTCCCTCTGGCTTCTCTGACACTGCCTTAATGGCCGCATCAGTGAACGTCTTCCAGCCCTTCTTTGAATGGGTTTTTTTCGGGTGCTTTCCGTGTTCATCAAAACGGCATGCCAGCTGATAGTCGAGCAGCAGCACCCCTTGCTCGGCCCAGCTCTGAAGGCTGCCGTGAGACGGGTTGGGAATGCAACCGACATCCACGTGCAGCTCCTCGAACAGTTTAATATGTCTGTCCACCTATAGGAACGGGGAAAGCAGGGTGTGCAAGTGTGTTGGTGTGAGCAGCACCCCTTGCTCAGTCCGTCTCTGTAGATTGCCGTGAGAAGGAGTAGGATTGCAACCGACATCCGCGTGCAGCTCCTCAAACAGACTTATACCTCTCTCCACCTAAGGGATCGGGGAAGGCAGGGTGTGTAAGTGTGTTAGTGTGAGTAGGCATCTTGCAGCAGTGGTCTCTGTAGGTTGCCGTGAGAAGGGGTAGGATTGGTACCAACATCCATGTGCAGCTCCTTGAACAGAGTAATACATCCGCCTGTACCAGTACCATACATGTCCGCCTATGGGAACGGGGAAGGCAGGGTGTGTAAGTGTGTTGGTGTGAGTAGGTATCTTGCAACAGTGGTATTTGTAGGTTGCCGTGAGAAGGATTAGGATTGCAACCAACATCCACGTGCAGTTCTCGAAAACATAGTAATACGTCTCTCCACTACGAGAATGGGAAGGCAGGGTGCGCAAGTGTGTTGGTGTGAGCAGCACCCCTTGCTCAGTCCGTCTCTGTAGGTTGCTGAGAGAAGGAGTAGGATTGCAGCCGACATCAATGTGCAGCTCCTGGAATATAGGAATACCTCTCTCTACCTACGGGAACGGGGAAGGCAGGGTGTGTAAGTGTGTTGGTGTGAGCAGCACCCCTTGCTCAGTCCGTCTCTGTAGGTTGCTGAGAGAAGGAGTAGGATTGCAGCCGACATCAATGTGCAGCTCCTGGAATATAGGAATACCTCTCTCTACCCATGGGAACGGGGAAGGCAGGGTGTGTAAGTGTGTTGGTGTGAGTAGGTGTGAATGAGCTATTGAGGGAACAGTTCCACAACGATTTCACAGAGAAATGACAGCCAAAAACGTCAAGTCGTGGGTACATTGAAGTCCAGTGGCAGTGTTTTTCTTTTCGTGCAATGCGTCACAAATTGAGCGACTAGGTGCAACCCCAGTGCGACACGCTGCCCCCCAATCCCCACGGAGCCCGAAGGGTCCGTGGGGGCATTTCTGACTAGTTTAGCCGGACCCATGTGTCGCCATGCAGCGACGGAATGGCGATGTGTCGCACAACAAAAAGTATCCAGTCGGGCAACAGGGAAAATATAATCATCGTCACCATCATTCACCTCTACGCCATATGGAGTGCTGTAGGGTAGACCCATTGCACGGTCATCCTGAGGGTACATTTCCTCAGAACCCAATATGACCACCTTGACCTGAAAAGGGGCAGGCCCAAACCATGTAAGAGATATGAGGATCAGGTCAGAAAAGGGGCAGGCCAAAACCATGTAAGAAACTGATATGGTTCCTTGGGATTGGGAGAGCGTCCTGAACAGCCTACAACTACAGGTTTAACCAATGATGTGCATACTTAAACAGGTTTTCAACACCTTGAACACCTGTTTAACAACCTGGACCGGGTACAGGCTGCCGTAGGGCCAATACCCCTCTCATTGAGTACATCAGTGGTTTAACATGTAGTTGTTGAACATGGCTTTAACAACCTGAACAGGGTGCAGGCTGCTGTAGGGACGCTGGTCCCCACAGACCACGAGATCAAGCCATTCTCTCATCCATCCACACGCACACACTAATCAATCCCACAATCAAGCTAGGTTCTATCAAACATGGCCGCTCTCACTACCCTCTATCTCCCCCCCCAACACACACAACACACACACACTCGTACCAACACAGCCCACCTCCCCCCCCCCCCCCCCCCCCCCCCGACACACACTATCACCCACACACACTCCAACCCACAAAGCCCCCCCACACCCACACACCCACACACCCCAACCCCACACCCACACCCACACACCCACACACTGACCACGTGATCAAGCCATCCTCTCATCCATCTACACTCACATACACACACACAAACAAACCACACTCATCAATCCCACAATCAAGTATGTATCTATCAAAAAGGGCCGCTCTCACTACCCTCTATCTCCTCCACATGCCCCACCCCACTCCTACCAACACAGCCCCCCGTCCTCCCCCATCTCCCCCCCCCCCTCCCCCCAACACCCACAATCACCCACACACACTCCAAACCCACAAAGCCCCCCCCACCCACCCCCCACCCACCCCCATCAACACAGCACACACACACACACAACACACACACACACAAAAAAAACACGTAATCAAAGCCATCCTCTCACATCGGATGGAAGTGAGAGGATGGCTTGTCTGTCTGTTGTGCGACGCGTCACCATTCCGTCGCTGCATGGCAACAAATGGGATCCGGCTGAACTAGTCAAAATTGCCCCCCAGAACCCCCAAGTTAGCTCTTGGCATGCTGATCGGGCAGTGTTGTGGTGTGTGTATGTATGTGTGTGTTGTGTGTGTGTGTGCGTGTGTGTGTGTGTGGGTGTGTGTGTGGGTGTGTGTGTGTGTGTGTGGGGGGGGGGGGGGGGGGGCTGGGTATGAGTGATAGTGTGGTGATAGGGAGGGTGGGTGTGTGT
This sequence comes from Microglena sp. YARC, assembly GCA_022414725.1. NCBI lineage: Eukaryota > Viridiplantae > Chlorophyta > Chlorophyceae > Chlamydomonadales > Chlamydomonadaceae > Microglena > Microglena sp. YARC. Next base: position 36,933 of record JAJSRW010001611.1, read on the forward strand.
GGGTGTGTGGGTGGGGGCCGCTGCGGCAATTGGGTGTGTGGGTGTTGGGTGGGTGGGTGGGGGGGGGGGAGGGCTGGGTATGAGTGAGAGTGTGATGGCGATGGGACAGGGAAGATAGAAGGCACTTACTTTGTCAAAGGGACAGCTGTTGAAAGCGTTGAATACCAAGTCCCGGGGAGGTTTCACCTGAATCCAGTTCAAAGGGCGATTACATTACATTACATTACATTACATTACATGCTAACATTACAATACATGTACATGACGATTACATCTACATTACATTACATACTATTACATGTACATTACATGACAGTGGTACATACATTACATTACATTACATTACATTACATTACATTACATTACATTACATTACTTACATTACATACATTACATTACATTAATTACACATTACGATATACTTACATTACATTAATTACATTTACATTACATTACATTACATATACAGGGTTACATACGATTAGACATTACGATTACATTACATTACATTAACATTACATTACATGTTGTACATTACATTTGTTAACAGTTCAGTGCTCATTCTGATGTGGGTGTGCGTGGGGGTGTGCGTTGAAAGGGTGGGCAGGTTGTGTTGTGGTGGGTGGTCCAGCGTGAAGGGTGGTCGTGGGGTGATTGTGGGTGGGTGTGCGATTTGGATGAGGTGTGGTGGTGATGGAGGGCGCATTCAACGTTATGGGAGAAAGAAAAGGGACAGGATCAGCTGAAGGAGGGACAAGAACAGCAGGCAGCGAAGGTGGGGAGGAGAAGGGTGGAGAACATGAGAGGGATGAGATGGGGAGAGAGAGGCTGGATGAGAGAGAGGGGTTGAGAGGCTAGGAGAGAGAGAGGAGCAGAGGGGAGAGAATGGGAGAAGAGAGGTGAGATGGATGAGAGGGGAGAGAGGATGCGTAGGAGGAGAGTGTCAGAGGGAGAGAGCGCGAGAGAAGGAAGAGTATGGGAGGGAGAGGGTGAGATTGAGAGAGGGTCGTAGGAAGGGAGAGAGAGGAGTCAGAGGGAGGGAGAGAGGGTGAGATCGAGAGAGGGTGAGTATGGAGAGAGGAGAGTGCGGGCGAGAGGGAGAGATGGAGAGAGGGAGAAGAGGGAGAGAGGGAGAGAGGGAGAGAGGGAGAGAGGGAAGGAGAGGAGAGAGGCCCGAGAGAGGTGAGAGAGGGAGAGAGGGAGCAGAGGGAGAAAGGGAGAGAGGAGAGAGGGAGAGAGGAGAGAGGGGAGAGAGGAGAGAGGAATGAGAGGGAGAGAGGGAGAGAGGAGCAGCAGGGAGAGAGGAGAGAGGGAGAGAGGTAGAGAGGGAGAGAGGGAGGAGAGGAGAGAGGGAGAGTAAGGGAGAGATGGGGAGAGGAGGGAGAGGAGAGAGGAAGAGAGGGAGAGAGGAGAGAGGGAGAGAGGGAGGAGAGGGAAGAGGGAGAGACGGAGAGAGGAAAGAGAGGGAGGAGGAGAGAGGGAAGAGGGAGAGAGGCGATGAGAGGGACGAGAGGGAAGAGAGGAGAGAGGAGAGAGGGAGAGAGGGAGAGAGGGAGGAGGGAGAGAGAGAGAGAGGGAGAGAGGGAGAGAGGTGAGAGAGGGAGAGAGAGAGAAGAGGGAAGAGGGAGAAGAGGAGAGAGGAGAGAGGAGAGAGGACGGAGAGGGAGAGAGGGAGAGAGGGAGAGAGGAGAGAGAGGATGAGAGGAGAGAGGGAGAGAAGGAGAGAGAGAGGAGAGAGGGAGAGAGGGAGAGAGGTGAGAGAGGGAGAGAGGGAGAGAGGGAGAGAGGGAGGAGAGGGAGAGAGGGAGAGAGAGAGGGAGAGAGGGAAGAGGAGAGAGGGAGAGAGGGAGAGAGGGGGAAGAAGAGGAAGAGAGGAGAAGGGAGAGAGGGAGAGAGGAGAGGAAAGAGGAGAAAGGAGAGAGAGGGGCGAGAGAGGGTCACGGGAAGAGAGGGAGAAGAGGGAAGACGAGGGTGAGGGAGAGGGATGAGAGGGAGAAGGAAGAGAGGGAGAGAGGGAGAGAGGGAGAAGAGGGAGAGAGGGAGAGAGGGAGAGAGGGAGAGAGGGAGAGAGGGGGGAGAGAGGGAGAGAGGGAGAGAGAGAGAGAGGAGAGAGGGAGAGAGGAGAGAGGGGAGAGAGGCGAGGAGAGGGAAGAGAACGAGGATAGAGAGAAGGGAGAGAGGAGAGAGGGAGAGAGGGAGAGAGGAGAGAGGGAGAGAGGAGAGAGGGAGAAGAGGAGAGAGGGAGAGAGGGAGATGAGGATGAGAGGAGAGAGGAGTAGAGGGAGAGAGGGAGAGAGGGAGAGAGGGAGAGAGGAGAGAGGAGAGAGAGGTGGGCAGAGGGGAGAGAGGAAGAGAGGGAGAGAAGGGAGAGAGGGAGAGCAGGTGAAGAGGAGAAGAGGGGAAGAGCGGAGAGAGGGAGAAGGGAAGAGAGGGACGAGAGGAAGAGAGGGAGGGAACGAGGGAGAGAGGGAGACAGGAGAAAAAGAAGGGGAGAGAGGGCAGGAGGAGAGATGGGAGGAGAGGAGAGAGCGGGTGAGAGAGTGAGGGCCCGAGGAGACGACGGGGAGAGAGAAGAGAGGGAGAGAGGGAGAGAGGGGAAGAGAGGGAAGAGGGAGAGAGGGACGAGAGGGAGAAGAGGGAGAGAGGAAGAGAGGGAGAGAGAGAAGAGGGAGAAGGAGAGCAATCTCTCTCCTT